>JAAEAF010014740.1:0-103991 GCA_011037195.1 Triatoma infestans | reverse complement strand
CCTCTGTTGTTGATCACGACCATCTTAGGGCATTGGTGGAAGATAACCCTCGCAAAACCACTCGGACTTTGCGAGAGAAGTTAGTGTTGACCACTCAACAGTCGTTCGCCATCTCGAACAAATTGGTAAAGTTAAAAAGATCGACACGTGGGTACCTCACGAATTGACCCAGAGCCAAAAACATCGGCGTTTTGAAATTTGCAATTCTCTTCTGTTGCGCTACCAAAATGACCATTTCTTCATCGAATCGTGACATGTGATGAAAAATGGATCCAATACGACAACAGGAGACGGTCAGGCCAGTGGCTGGACAAGGATGAAGCACCAAAACATTTCGCGAAACCAAGCCTGCACCCGAAAAAAGTAATGGTGACAGTGTGGTGGTCTACTGCAGGTGTTATTCATTACAGCTTCCTAAATACTGGCAAAACAATCACGGCTGAAACATATTGTCAAGAAATTGACAAAATGCATAGGAAATTGCAAAATCTTTGTCCAGCATTGGTGAATCGGAAAGGACCAATTCTTCTTCACGATAACGCCAGGCCACATATCGCAATGCCAACTCTCAGGAAACTTCAGGAATTGAAATATGAAACACTTCCGCACCCTCCATACTCCCCCGATCTTTCGCCGACGGACTTCCACTTATTTAGACATTTGGACAACTTCTTAAGAGGAAAAAATTTTAGGGACCGAAGTGAAACCGAAAATGCCTTCCGCGAGTTTATTGAGAGTTTAAATAAAGATTTTTTAGAAACTGGAATAAAAATGCTTCTGACACGTTGGCAACTATGTGTTGATAACGATGGAACATATTTTGAATAAATAATCTTAGTTTTATACAAATTATAATAATTTTTTTTTTTGGCATATAAAAACCTGCATTATTTTTGCACCAACCCAATATGTCTGGTACTATGAGGATTTCCGCATAAACTCATGTCTAGCCGTTAGGTTTCATATTGACGTCAATAACGATACATTGCCCTTGCTGGTATAGAAAATGTGAACGCATATAATGCTTTTAAAAAGTTCGCAAATGGCGCCCTGTCACGCCACTTTCACTAGGAGCATCACAAAAATTTAAGTAAATTGAGAGACAATTAAAAAAAAATCTGGTCTAAAACACTCACACAACTTTCTCTTACTCCAGTTTTCAAAATTATAATTGTCAAATTTTATAGTTTCTGTACCAAATTTAATGAAATTTACTCGAAACTGAAAAAAAAAAAAAAAAAAAAAAAAAAAAACGTCCATAAAGAGTGCACTTCCGGTTTACTAATTTCCTTGAACGTCTGGACTTTTGGCCATTATTTGTTTGTCTATTAATTTTGTTTGGGCTGATACAATTGTTTTTATTTTAACTAGGATGAGCTGTAACCCACCCATCTCCAAAACGCGCTAAATGAATTTTTGGCCAGACAATTGTTTTTGTTATAATAAAAGTTTGTAGATCTGTGTAGTTTTTATGAAATCAGTGTTCAAGAAAATTGTCGGAGCCATTTTTGGAGAAAATCCCCGCGAAAAAAGTGAAAAATCAGTTAGTAAAGTGGTAAAAGTAAACGCAATTCCGGTTATCCGATTTTTTTTTTTCAAACTCAGAATTTCAAAAACATATTTAACTCTAATTAAGATTTTTTACATGACAGAATTGTCTAATAAACTGAAATAGCAGTTAAGATGAAAACTTAACCTCACCCCCACCACCCAGAAGTGCCCTTAAATGAATTTTACCGGAGAAATGTTGTTTCAAATAAAAGTTGTAGCTCTTTGTATATGTAGTTGATATACAAAGTTTAAACAAAATCGACGGAGCCATTTTTGAGAAAAACGTTAAAAAAAAACTAGTAATGTGGCACTTCCGGTTGAGGAATTTTGACAGAAAACGCACCATCAGATCCCATGGTGATACCTAAACGAAATATTAAATTTCAACTTTCTACGGTTTTTCGTTTTTGAGCTATGCTGTTCAATACATACATACACACAGACCATTTGCTAAAAAAAAAAACACTTTTTTTGATTCAAGGGACCTCAAAAACTAATATTTCCGGTGAAAACTCGATATCGAAAATTTCACACGATTACAATACTTCCACTTATTAGGAGTAAGAGAAATTAAAAATGATAATAATTAAATAATTAATAATTAAGTGCACTGCCAGTCTCGGGACAGTGTTCTTTCGTTACAGATAACACTGTCCATCACCGGGACAGTGAGCTGTAGAGGCTCCTAGGAAGAAAAAAAAAACTAAGGCTATCACAACTGGACACGAACCTGGGGACCTCCGCGTGGGAGTCCAATACGTTAACCACTTACCTATGCCCTTCCCTAAACTATCAAGTTAGTTTAAATTTAAAACGGCTTCATTAGTTTAGGCATAAAGTCGTTCAGGTATACAACGACTACAGAAAAAAAAAAAAAACAAATCTGCCATATTTTTTTTTAATGGCTAACTCAATTAAACGTTATAAACTATTGTAATTTTACGATTGTAACAAGATAATAAATTGTTATTCAATTTTTGTGGGAAAGCGCTATGGGGGATTGTGAGTAAATACTGTTGTCAGCTACATTATATTGATAGAAAGGGTGATATCATGTTTCAATGCTTCTTCTTAGTGCGACCATCACGCAATAATAGTATATACAATACATAGGCTGTAATGGCCGACATTTAAATTTACATACCTACGTATATATATTCTGTACATCCATACAAGTTTCGTTATAACATATTTATAAGTTGTCCCTTTATTTATTTAAATTAGGGTGGGGGAAAGGTAAAACGTTTGTTACATTTAGGGTTGTATGATAACAATGGAGAAACCTTTGGCTATTATGTGTGCAACCTCCATTAATGGTTATAAAATACAACCTTTTTATACATTCCTTCATATTTCATTAGTTTAAAAATTGTTCTTTTATTAAAAATAGAATTTCAATTTGAATAATATTATTAGTGACAATTTAATGTTATTTAAAATTTCATAGAAAAGGTTTTGTGAACGAATAAAAACCGGTTGGGGTGTAGTGTTGCATTTATTGAAACTAAAATCCATATTTTCTACAGTAGTTGTGTTGCTAGATATCGAAGTTTTTGCATGTACCTCTCATTAACCTTTACAAGGCGGAATGATATCCCCGCCTATTGTAAAATGTTTAGACGATTGTCCTACATAAATATAGAGGTGGTGGGAGATGAAGTACCAATCTACTACACCAAATAGGTAGGAAAGTGAAGTAGTGCACGTCAGTATTATAAAACTAAATCTGGTGTGCAAACACTCACACAACGTTTTCTTACTCCAATTTTCAAAATTTGTAATTGACAAATTTTTACAGTTAGTATACGGAAATTTGTTGAAAACTGAAAAAAAAAAAAAAAAACTGTTCAGTTAAAAATTTCTTGTAACACATAATTTTGCCAAACTACGAGCCTGTTTTGAATCTGTCAGCTGTTTTGGGACCCACCTCGCGGACAGTTTCCGATATCCGAGAGGGTTTCTGTGATGGTTTCGTGTAGCAGAGATCTGGAGATTTGCGGAGCAGTCAATCTGCGATCGTCATGGAGCGCATTTTCGATTTTTTTCCACAATTTCTTCAGTCACAATTGAAGGTCTTCCGTTCCTCTGATCATCATGCACAGACTTACGACAATTTTTAAACTCGCGACACCACTTGAACACACTTGTACGATTCATAGCTTTATCACCACCATATGCAGTTTTTACCTCATTATAAACCTCAACCAGGAGTTTTTCCCTTCCAAACGAGATAACGGATGACGCCGCGTATTTCACACTTGGCGGGAGATTGGATTGATATTTTTCACGAAACGTATTGTCGCGTCGACAGTTCTCAACGTACTGACCTCGAACCGGTCTCGTTGCGGAGGGGAGGAATCAGGCTACACGACAGTGTAACCAACATGTCGAAAACAAAATCCCTCCGGCCGTGAGAGCCTCAGTACACTTACTTACTGGACATGCCTCGTATTTTATTCTAATTAATTTTGTTCAGATGATAGAATTGTATAATCAATTATGATAGGACTCTAGAGGAAAACATAACCCCCATCCTTCCCCCCAAAATACCCCCTCTTAAATGACTTTAACTAAAGAAATGTTTCAAATAAATGTTGTAGCTCTTTATATGTGTAGTTCACAATTACTGGGTTTAAAGAAAATCATTGGAGCCGTTTTAGGAGAAAATAGCAGAAAACTGCGAAAGTATTTTACAGTAAATACGCACATCCGGTCATTTGATTTTCCTCAAACTCGGAATTTCAGCAGCATATTTAATTCTAATTAATATTATTTATATGATAGAATTATATAATAAACTGAAATAACATGGGGCTGTAAGTACGGAAATGTCGTTGAACATGGGCGGTTGTCTTTGTTTTTAAAAAAAGCTCCTTCACTTGCCCAATAACCCTGAGTTTCGCAAATGGAGAATAAAGATCAACGAGAGCAAATCCCCAGATCCATACAATTCACTCTAAATCGCAAAATACTCCCTCCAATATACCTGAACCGTATTCCTATTCCTTCGGCAGACAAAGTACGATATCTCGGCCTATAGCTTGATAAACGCCTTACCTGGAACCCACATACTCTCGACTTAAGCGACAAGAAAAATTAACTACCGATACCGAATGAACAAAAGACTTCTTGACAGACGATCAAAACTCACTCGAACAAAAAAAAAAAACACTCTACATAGCTCTGCTCGCACCTATCTGGACATACGGACTCGAACTATACGGATCAGAGCAAAGCGCTCCAATCTTCATCGTATCCAATTATTCCAAACAAAAATCCTCCGCAAAATAGTCGATGCTCCTTTTTTGCGTCAGCAAGCACAGTGACCTAAAAATCCCATTTGTCCTAGATCTCGCCAAGTCCCGATATATCAAATTCCATTCCAAACTTTCCCATCACTACAACCCATTTGATCCGCAACCTGTCATAAATAACACTTCCTGCTAATCCTTCCCGAAGAAGACTGAAGCGCCGATGGCCTCGCGTTTACCTGAACGCTTAATAAAAAGAAAAAAAGCGCATCCTTCGAATTCGCTTCACATCGGTGTCTATACTAATCGCAACTTATAATGGTCATTGTTGGATGGCCCTCATTCAACTTTGTCACGTCAAGTTATTAGTTATTATTTTTTTTTTTTCCTTTCTTTTTCAGTTTTGTATTTAATTTATTTTATGTTTTATTTTATTATTTGCTATATTATCATTGTCATCTCATTTGCTTGTTCTGTATGATTCGCAGTTGCAAATAAAATAATTAAAGTAAAAAAAAAAGTGTACATATAAATAAGATTATTTATATTTTTAATGTACGTATAAATATATTAATAACTTAAAATATGTTTTTAATAATGGTAACTGCTCTTATTGTTTCTCTACAGAAAAACAAAATCTAATTAATTTGTTGTTAAAGTGTAATTCTTTACATGTCTTAGAAATAAGTATAGAGGGTGTCCCAAGGTATATGGATAACGACTTTTTCTCGGAAACTAAGATAGCTAGAAAAATAAACTAAAAAAATACGTGTCCCCGTAGTTTTTTGTTAGAAATCCAAATTTAATTTGCAAATTTGTTTTGGTGCTTCGAGAAGCGAGATACAGGCACCAACTTCAATTTTTCAAATGGGGAGGTGTGGTTTTTATTTAAGAAATAGATTACTTTATTTTTTGTAAGAAAAATTTACTTGAACAGTTTTTTTTTTGAGCGATATTTTACAAGTTATGAATGAAAACATGATTCCTATAAGAAATTTCAAAATGATATTATAACGGTTTTTATGATTGAATAAGAAGAAAAGTACTATTTTATTATAAATTTTACTCCTCATTAATTACAGATCTTGCTCGAACTGGCCTCCACCATTAGAGATGCAAAGACATGCTCTTTCCTGCCAATTGGACTTTACGGCCAAATAAATACATCTCTAATGGTGGAGGCCAGCCAGTTCGAGCAAGATCTGTAATTAATGAGGGGTAAAATTTATGATAAAATAGTACTTTTCTTCTTATTCAATCAAAAAACCGTTATATTATCATTTTGAAAATTCTTATACGTAATTATAAAATATGTTAGTATGCTTATGTTATTTATTATTATTATTATTATTTTAATTTAAGGTGCTTCAACATCTATGGTCATTAGCGCCCGGAGCCTTCTCAGTGCACTGCCGGCCTCCGGACAGAGTTCTCTCGCTACAGACAACACTGTCCATCACCGAACAGTGAGCGGTAGAGGATCTTAGGAAGAAAAAAATCTAAGGGTAGCACTGGACTCGAACCCGGAGACCTCCGCGTGGAAGTCCAACGCGCTAACCAGTTAGCCAATCCCTTCCCATTTAATTTAACTTTAAAGTTATACTGATTATTTAATTGTCAAGTGAATCTCCCTCTAACAACAGAATTTAAAAAAATTAGACCCCCCCCCCCCGTGTTGTTTGCATTTTTGTACGGAAAATTTGGCCCCTTTAAACAACTCAACACGTGTTCCTTTTTCCCACCCAGCTACCATGACCATATCCTCACACCGCCCTGTGATCCAGTTTAAAAAGCAGTTTAATTTTTTTAACTAACCATTAAAAAAAAAGACAATCAGTGTATAACACTTGAATTCGCTCTGTACAAGTCTTTGTTCTCCACACCTGTCTAACCACGCATCTGAAGATGGGCGAATGCCCGAAACCGGTCGATGACCACAAAAAATGAAGCGGGCTTTCCACGGAGGAAAATGTCTCTGATGCTTTCCAGCTCTGCAAAACCAACCACTACAACAAGTGGTTGATGGATACAGTATGCATCAGTGTTGAGTGTAACAGAAACATTATGTTGAAGTGAACTTCTCTAACACGAACTTGGTGAATTTGCTCTTGACCATGGATTAAAAATCCGAAACCGGTCAGTAAAAAAAATTAATATGCATCCCAAGGAGGACAAAATAGCAAGATATTATCCAGCATTGCGGACCCATCCACTTTTTCAATAAGAAACTGTCGTTTAGAGAAGAGAAAATTTCAAATTTTAAAACCTATTCTGTAAGAGTCACACTTCCGGTTAACCGATTTCCTTCAAATTTGAAATTCTAATAATGTTTTAATGTATATTAATATTATGATATAGTAATAATTGCCGATAGTCCGCGAGCCCTACAGAGAAACATACTGAAGCTGGAGCGGTATTGCGAAAGGTGGAACCTTCAAGTGAACATTGATAAGTCCAAAGTGGTTGTGTTTCGCAATGGAGGTAGACTTGGAACTAGAGAGCGCTGGACATACAAGACCCTGGAGATAGAGGTAGTAAATCGTTTTGTGTATTTGGGTGTGTTGTTGACCTCTCAATTGAATTTAAAACCTCATTTACTCGATAAATCCTCGCCAGCTAAACTTGCGTTAAATGTTATTTGGAGAGGAGCGATAATGCAGCCTCAAATACCTCTGAAAGTGAAACTCCAAGTATTTAATGCGGTGTCGCGTTCTATTCTTTGTTACGCACCGTGAGGTGGAGAGAGTCCTGTGGTTTTTCATAAGAAAAATATTTGCTTTGCCATATTTCACTCCATCATACATACTTCACTTAGAAACTGGCCTTGAGCCTATATTCTTTTATACCTTGGTATTAAATAGTCGGTATCTAGTAAAGGTGTTAAATATGAATCAATCAAGGTTTCCCAGGATAGTTGCTGAGGAGATTGTAAGAGTGGGTATATCATGGGCTAAAAGTTGGAACGTTTTGGCTGAGCAGGCTCAGGTTAATCTAAGGTTTGACGTTCTGGAGCGAGAGGGACTCCCTTCACGCTTTCAGTCCATTATTGCTTGGTTGAAGAAGAGTTTTTTGCTGAACCAACTTGAAAGGGCGCAGGCTTCACATAGATATACGATCTATAAGTTGCTTGACCACGAGGTTAGGTGCGCAGATTTGACTGGTAGTGGCGGGATGGAGAACGGTATTACTGAGATAAGGTGGATATTAAAGCTAAGAGGAGAATTGCTGAATCTCAACCATAAACCTTACAACCTTGACAGTGAGGAGGAATGTTCTCTTTGTAACTATAGGGTAAAGGAGGACACGTTTCACTTTGTTGCGGAGTGCCCTATTCTTGCTCCCTACCGCCTATCTGTGTTTGGGGAAAGATTTTTTTCGTTCGGTTTCTTCCTCAATTTGCTGAACGGTCCTGATTGGTCTCACCCAATTAGATACGTGGTTGCAGCATGGCAATACAGAAAAATAATAAAAAATGAATTTAATTTTTAAATTTCTCTTATATACTATTTGTTAATTATAAACGCACTAGCCCTAGATTTAGTATTCAGTAATTCTTCAGCGAATACAATATAAATATTGTTCAATAATGAATTGTTTTATCTATTGGCAGTTTTGGATGTCTTTTGATTTGTATTTTATTTCTTTTTTTTTTCATTTATTAACAAGATTGTAATTTATTTATCTCTTTTTTATGTCTCTTTCTCTCAAATTTTTGTATCTTGTTTCTTTTCTTGTATTTATTTTTCTTTTTAACTTTCAGTTAATATTCACTATTATTATTATTAAATTTGTGGTAAATAAATTTTGAAATTAATGGTAATATTTTGTTGAATTTATATTATATATATTATAAAGGCCACTGCCATAATTGTATCTAACCAAACCCCGGCAGACGGTTATCCCTGCCGTATTAAGTTTTCATATGTATTAATGAATGTATTTCTTTCTTTTTATGGTATTATGTGAAATAAACTTACTTATTATTATTATTATTATTATTAAATTCATCTTATTTTGTTGCATAATAATAAATATTTTATTGTACAAATCTTTATGTAGGGAGAAATTTTTCAAATTAAGTTCTCGGCTGCCTGTACTTTAAAACTACTATTCACACCTCATGGTTACCTGCTATTTAATTATAAGAAGCGTATATTACTTTTAGTATACAGTTGTAAACATTTTATTTCTTCCTACACAAACTATTTATCGATATCTTAGAACATTATGCATTCAGTAAGTTATGATAACTTGTAGGCTAATCCGACATATAAAAAAACAAGTTAATTCATTTCTATTTTTACAGGAGCTGATAATGTTTCCATATAAAATTACAAATATTAAAGGAAATGATGGTAAAGAGCTTTTAGAACTGTTTAAAGGGCAAACAGCAGGTTTTGTACAAGTTGGTCCCAAAAAATGGACATTTCAAGCAAAATATGCTGAACATGCTGAAAAATATTATACTTTTGATTTGAAACAAGATGATTTATGGATTATAGCATATCCTAGATCAGGTGCGATTACCATTGTTGCTAGATATTTAGTTGAGTATTAGAAAAGTAGATATTACATAAAGTTGAATATTCTGTTTTTGTTATAGGCTCCACTTGGATGCAAGAATTACTTTGGCTAATAAATAACAAATTAGATTATGAGGTTTCGTCAAAAACACCTAGAAATAAGCGGTTTCCATTATTTGAGTATGATGTTTTAAATTATTGTAGTCAATTAAACTTTAATTTTAAAGAAATTATTGCAAATTAATTTTGAGGTCCACTGTATATAAGAGAGTCTTGTACAAGGTGAAATAGGAAATGGAGAATATTTCTTTAAGAAGGAGAATGGAGAATATTTATTTCTAACATAAAAACTTATGCCTAGAATTTATAAAGCATGGATAATAGCCCCAGTGACACCATTTTTACTAAGTAACTCTAATGCCCCTAAATAATAGTACTGTTCCCCGAGACAACTTACTCTTAGTCTAACATTACAGGAAACCTTAATAGACATAATATTTCCTATTGAATACTATTGCTCCGCACTACTTTATTCTAATATATGTGAAATAACACCCTAATGATAATATTTGTAATACCCAACACCCTAAGATTAATGATACAACAAAAATAATTCTGTTAGGAATCCGAAATCAGCCTACGGGGAGAAACGGTGGCACAGTCGTGTCTCATTTTGTTACACACGCCTCACACCCGAGCATCGAGTGGCTAGGCCCCACAGAAAGAATTATAGGTATTTACATATGGCCAAAAAACACCACTGCATGTTGGCGGGTTCGGCGGTCAAAAAAATGAAAAAAAAAAAAAAAGCTATTTCCTACTTGAAAACACACTTGCCAGTCGGCAACTTACAACTGACTCACTTGCTCAACTCTTATTAGCGTCTATATTACTGGAGACGTGTTTTCAGTTTCACAACAATACCACCGTTTCTCCGTATACACTGACATATTTCAACTTTTTAGTATTTTATGTTTATTAGTTTTTAATTCCCTTACACCTTCAGCAGATGATTACCATTTATTTACAAAACAGTAAAGGATTTGTAATTTATGTTCAGGGAAATGAATAAATGTGCATACTTATTATAATAATACTGCCTTATATTTGCGTCTTGAAAACAGCCTCTTAATTACAAGGTTATCAACTATTATATGAAATCATATAATCTTTCTCAAGAGGGATGCACTGCTATCACGTAACATTTCTTTTTTATTAGAACACGTCACTGTTTATAATTATCATCCTTCATAATTATCACAATTTTCTTGGTGTAAAACTAATTTTCATTTTCTCATAAACGCTACAAGAGTGATGATAGACGAATGGCGGAGTGAGAAAGAAAGAGGTGGCGTATGTGCGTGTGTGGCGAAAGAAAGGAACTTAGGTGGGCTTAGAAGGATTAGAATGCTTCTTCAGAAGCGTATGATGCCGTGGCTGACGTATCAGTCGCTGGCGAGTCCACTAACGTGCAATAAGATAGCCTCGTGAAGATGATGGCGCGGAGGGATGAGTCTTGGTAATCACCGAAGAGTCAAGTTAATAATTAACACGGCAAATAGGCGCGTATAAGGCGACATAGAGTTTAAAGGCGAAATTAACATCACGCCACAGAAGGAGAAGCGGTAAAACTGAGGTTAGCTAGACGGGCGACAGAGAAGAGAACGGCACAGACACTGTTAACCAGGCGAGATACAGAAGTGAAGTGAAGTAATTTTTGAGGAATAAAGAAGATTGAAGGGTGTGGGAAACGGAAATAACGCGCGATGTCTGAAGATGAAAGCACCGGCAATCCCATCACCAAGATAGAAAGAGAGGGATAAATGCGGGGAAGCGGGAGAACGCGGCGGAAGATGAAAGAGGAAATATAAAATTATAGTTTGGAAATGGAAAGGGATTAAAGTGCAAACTCCAAAAAACAGGGTAATAAAAAAATTAGAAATGTGAAGACAGAATGACATTTAAGCTTCAAAGGCGCCGCGACCGAACACATAGAATTGTATAATCAACTAATATAGCACTTTAGATACATTATTTTAAACCAATATAAAATTTAGCGGTTATACGCTGGTATCAAGCTGGTGATCTCCCACTTACAAGTCCATGCTCATAAACATCCAACACCAACACCCGCCCCAGTTAAGTCCTAATCCACCTAAAAGATCTATGGGCCTAGAGTGAGTTACTAAATGATAGTGACCTAGATATTGCCTGTCGGTACGGTAAACTCATGTACTAGCACTCAACGACATTCTGTGAGTGATTAAGATGTAACTGTTGTCCGTGTCTTAAAGTGGTGCCTCGATGAAGTAACTATTCCATTGCCCCTATGAAGAATTTAAAATAAATTGAAATAAAACGTTTATTAAGTTCCAATATATAATTCTCAATTTATTCAATAATATTTTTCACAATACAATACGGTAATATTTATAGATATATCTTAATTCTCTTATTTTAATAGAGAATTTTAATCATCCTAATCTTGGGAAATATGAACATACGTATTAACAACTCAAAATTGTTTCTGTTAAAAACTTTTCGGAAAATTTGAAAATTTGTATCATTGGTAGAAAAGTGTTTGAGTATATTTTTATAATTATCTCTACCATGAGCAGAATATCTTGTTAGGGAATATATTACACAAATCAATAAAAACGTCAAGATATATTTCAATTCCTTATCTCCCTGATCAAAATGCGAATAAACCTCATTCTCTAACAGTTTAATTCGGTTTCAAGCAAACAGCTATATAAGCCAAAAAACAGATATCTTTAAAAGCTATGTAAATCTAGCTTAATTAATAAAGATTTTTATTTTATCGAATTTTGTGACGATTATACTTAATCACAATGTGAACTAATATGTAAAATAGAAATACTAAAATTCTGGAAATACAATATCAGTGTTAGCTAAATTCTCCTTAAACCATTTCTCTGCTCTCAATTTAATTTTATCATCATCAAATTCCATATTGCCTCCGATTTTGCCTGCATAAAATAAAGAAGTCCAATTGTGAACAAATCTTTGTTAGTATAAACATACTAAAATGAGCAACATAAATTTAAAAGCAATTACTCAATTTTAATGCTCATAAAATACGCAATCTCATTTTACTTTCTATTAAATGTATTTACTAACCTCTACGAATAAACTGTTGTGCTTTCGGATTACTCATTCCTTTAATTTCAAATATGTTCTTAATAGAATTAAAATGTTTACGAAAATTATCGATATGTAAATAATCCGCTAGACTTTTAATTTCATCTTCAGTTATTTGTTTGTTTAGGAATGTACTTATTTCTCTTATATTACCATGTAAATCCTAGTCACGTAAATATGTACTTAATTAATTATAATAATAATACTTTATTTTAAAAAAGGTGTCTACAAAGTATTGAAAAAACAGTATATTTGACATGGCGAGAGCCGTCTGCCAGAGATTACTACAAAAAAAAACAACAAAAGAACAAAAAAAAACTTTCTTTCTAACTAAAAAATAAACAAAAATAATCCTAAAAACTAAGAATATAAAAACATATTGATAGTATGATGAAACAGAAAGAGATGTACAATGTAATTATAATGCAAACAAATGTAATTAATACGATAAAAAGCAAATTTAATAGTGGAAACTAAAAAAGTAAATTAATTAAGATAAATACATATACAAATAATACTTATATCTCTCAACATAAACTTTCTAGGATGACTCTGTGAGCCAATCATATCTAACTCTCCAAGCGTGTCGAGTAATAGCGGATCAGTGGACGAGGATCTGCCTGGCCGGTCAGAAAGGCAATAATTTCAACTCTGGAAAGATTTCGTTTGCCAAAGTAAAGAATACGGAATTCCGCCAATAGAGGACACTCGCCCAGAAAATGATATAATTCTTCGCGAGTGTTGAAATTGCAGAGAAAGCACATTTCTACATCAGGATCTCTGCTGAACCAAGGTCTATGATTCAAGAATAGTAGCTCTCCTCTCAATTTAAATAACCAGCGTAGTTCAGGATGCTTTAATTTATCAGAGAAAGAAACCGCTACATCGTTCTGAAATTAGAACCCTGTACAATAGAAAGCGTTCGGATTGGGCTGCACGATTCAAGAGCATTCCAGATAAAACTTAGTAATAATTTCCGGAAGTTTCGAAAGCTGTTTAGGGCAATTAGAAGGGCTATCCAAAGAACAGTGAAAGTTAATACTGGTAACACCTAGTAAACGTAAACCAATGTTTAAACCGTAAACCATACTTTATTTCTGATGACCTGAAGGGAAACAATTTTCGGTAAACGGTACTCGGGTAAGGATAAAATTTTAATTAAATATTTTAAATGGAGATGAAGAATATAGGATTCTAAAGGCGACAGTTCTCTCTCTATTGCTAACTTGTATGTCGGTGCGACTGGTGGTAGACCAAATAACTTCTTTAAAAAAATCTTGGTTGAGATAAATTTGGACCAGAACCTGTTTTAACCAAGTTTTGCTGAGGAGATTTTCTCTTCCACATGGGGAATAAATGAAAAGCGGGGACCCAGATTATACCCAGGTACTTGTATCGGCTTACTACCTCAATCCGTTCACTTTTATAAAACCACTTCTCATATGCCGCCCTTACGAAAAATCATTATTTTCGATTTCTGAAGATTTACTAATAAATTCCACTGGTCGCAGTAATTTGCTAAGATATTATTTCAAAGATAATATTTCTTCTGAGAGTCAACGGGTTATCAGCTAAGAGAACGAGTTCATCTGCATAAAGTAATACTTTGATTTTGATGTTTCCTATTATAACTCCTCCTTCTAAGATAGACGGAAGGTCATCTATAAACAGAGAAAGAAGACAGCCCTGCCTAACACCTGAATCAACCTGGAAATATTCCGAAATCCTCTCTAACACGGTCTGAGGATGAGGCTGGAAGATATAGTTATTTTAAGAAATTTAAAAATTTAGTGGAAACACTTAAATTAAATAAGTTTAAGAAAAGAGAAGAATGATCTACGGTATCGAAAACCGACTTTAAATCAACAAAGAAGCAATAAATTTTCTTGCCTCTTTCAAAAAGTTTAAAATTTATTAAACTTGTTAAAAGTCAAAATATTATCAATAGCGGAATATCCGCTCCTGAAACCAGCTGGCATTCGCTCAACAAATTATTTTGGGTAACAAACTGTTCCAATCGGCGGAGTAATAGAGATGTGAATACTTTCGCTAATGTATTTAAACATGATATACCTCTGTAGTTAGAAACCTCATTGATTTTTCCTTGTTTGTAGAGAAGGAATATTAAAGATTTACTGAATGATAAAGGTGGTACACTAGTCTCATATATGAAATTGATAAAATCCAAGAGTAATAGCGGATCTATTAGGGCAATCCGTTAACATATTGGCAAAATGTTGAGGATCGGATGGGAAATGAGTAACAGCATTAATTTCATTATCTAAATTCTGCCTATAAATATCTCTAACTTTTTCTCTCCAAATAAGTTGAGGAAGAAGAGGCAGGATATTATTGCTAATTTCTTTTTCTAGACAAATAGTAAGAGATAGTGGCAGATGTTCTGAAAAGGTTTCACTGAGAATGGCAAAATGATCAACAAAGGGTAAACAATCGAAAGACTTACAACAAAGATCATTCACAGAGCAACCCATAGGACCAATGAGAGTGAATGTTCCTTCTTTATCGTCGTCAAAACGATCATTCAGTATTATCAGACAAGCTCAAGGATCGCGAACCCCCCTTATTTACCACAACATCTTTAGATGACCTGAGAGGAGAACATTTAGGATTAAAAGGAATCTGGAAGTCTAGCAGGTTCTAATACTAACGTTAAAATCGCACAACAACATTAATTTTCCAGATGAACACAACTCTACAGACTCATAAAGATTCTTAAAATCATTATCCAGGAATTACAGTTTAGGTGTACCGGCAATACATGTAGCACTTCTTTTTGCTTTATACAAATCACAGTCCGACCTCCTAATGAGGAATAGAAAAAATTATTATTCGCAGAGTTTATTCCGCAGAGCATCCCTTCACTAGCTCGTCCACACTTGAAAGTTTTCTTAGCTGAAACCCACATTAAATTATCCTGGAAAATAATTGTTAAAAAAAGAATCCTCTAGAACAAAGGTTTTTGAAATAATAAAGTATCATATGTTCTCAATAAATTTTAAAAAAAAACTAGAAAAATTTTCAATTTTAGACAGCAAACCAGATATGTTGTAACATATTATGGAAAAAAAAGTAACAGCAACCGTAGAATTCTTCTGACAAATAGCTGGAAATTTTCAAAAAAAAACCTTTGATGACCAGATGAAGGTAGTGTGAGATTACTTTGCTGGACTGAAGCCAAGAGCGAGCGAAGTAGTCCTTCGGTAAACTATCAGAGGGTAGAGCCGAAATAAAATCGAAAACGTTTACTCCTACTATTCCGGTTAGCTTCTGCACACCATCCTGGCCCACATAACTGAGCCCATCTTAAGTGGACCAAGTGAATTTAACCCATTTACCAGCAGCCAGTTTTAGAGCGCACCTTCACGTTGATGTTCCTATTTAATTGCAAAATTTCTCTCCTTAGTAACAACAATTTAGTTTTCTTCTTCCTAGTTACCTCCTGAAGGTCCTCATGTATCACAAAACCTTTACCTCTTAAAATATTTGCAGAATTAAAAATCATTAATTTATGTTGAGGGCGAAAGAATGATACTAAGATAGGGTTATTCGTTTTGTCTCTGGATCCTAGAAGGGATACGTAAAAATGTTCAGCAGAAATATCCTTCTTCAACACATCACGACAGAAATCAGAGATTATCACACTCAAATCGCTTGAAGAAGAGTGCTTGATTTCCTTAAAAATCAAATTATTTCCACTTCTTTAATACGAGATTCTGTTTTAATATTTATTGCTTTAATGGCCACCAATTCAGCATTCAACAGAGCATTTTCCTCTTTAAGTGCAACTATATCATCTTTAAGAGCCGAAAACTCGGCCCTCAGTAGCAAGAGGAGCCAGATTATCATCTAACAAACCGGATATGACTTCTTTTATGAAAGATACTAACTGAGAATAATCGATTTTTTCCATTGTTGCGTCTGTTAAAGAGCTTTTTTTAGATCGAGGTACAGAATCTCCAGGAGAGTTTCTATGTCGTTTTGAACCACCAGACAGAGATTCAAACATAAACAAGCAACAGTTAAACAAATAATAATTATTCAAATTAAACAATGAATAGCGTTTTAAATAAATTTGAAATTGTGTTTTTCCGTTATAAATGAAAAGAAAAAGGAGAAGACACGTAAACATTCACATCAATGGCAAGCTAAATTTAATGTAGAGAGAAGATACGTGTAATGAATAAAAATAAAAAGTCAATAAAAACAAGATGAGTTTACTAAACAAAACCTGTACAGCTGGCCAGACGGAAGTAAATATTTTTAAGTTCCACTATGAGATATTCTTTAGCAAAAAGGACAAAGTTTATCTAAGATTTACGTATAGACGCTGCCCCACCAACACTTTTAACTTCTACATTGAATAATTAAACAATTTAGTTTTTAATTAATATCTCAAAAACTAATCGATAGATTTAACACAAATTTTAACAGCCAATAGAATGCACAATAATCTCTGTGTATATAAAAAAAATAGTGCATTTTAGTCAACAGAATTAGAAACCACTCAATTAGGAAAAAAAGAAAGGGCCGATCATTACATGACCAAACCAAATAGTAAACTCCTAATTATAAGAATAAACATAAATAATTATCATCACTGAGTGGGATGAATTCTTCAAATAATAGAAAAGGGAACAATCTGACAAGTACTAAGCTTTTGCAGAAAGTAAATGACTAGATAATAATTTAATTAAGTCGAACAATATATTGCAAATAAAATTCAAATAATAGCAGTGGTTATCACAATCTATTTTAGCAAGGCACTTACTCGAAGTAAATCTTCATAAAATAAAAACAATAAATTTGGATGGTTCCTTTTCTCCCATCCTTCCTTAATATGTTCCCAATATGGAGAATACACAACTGAAAGAAAAAAAAATCCGTTATTTTATAGAATTATGCCCATTAGTAAAAATAAATACATTAATAAAAAACTGTTCAAAAAAACAGTTTCTGTTGATACTTACTTAGATCTTTTTCAAACAATTCCCAATATTTCTCAAAGTCACTTTGATAATCGAATGATTTCCTTAATTTACTGAAATGATAAAATGAGACGGCAACATCAAAAGGATTTCTAGCCAAATAAACCACTTTACAGGTGTCTAATAAATTTGGTGGCAATAAACTGGGCGGTAGATGTGTTTTAAAATGCCTAGGTGACTTCATGATCTGTGCATTCACATAGCCTGACAAAATAATTTTAAAATATTAATATCATATCTATAATGACTGCATAATAGAAATGAGTTTATTAATAAGTTTAATTTTATTGTAGACTAAATTAACATAATTGCAATCAGATAATAAACTCAGGTATAATGATGAATACCTTTTCTCTATAAACCAATTAGGTCACATACAACCGTTCTCAAAGCACTGTATAAACTGATATTGGTCTCTGCAAAGCTATTTAATCATATATTTATCCAAAAAAGGGCATACGCTTGAAACCGATCGAAGACCATTAAGTGAAGCAGCTTATCATGAAATAAATCTCTGAGGTTTTCTAGCTTTGCGGTCTCAACCGCAACTAATAAATATAATTTAAACTTCTAAGATATTTCAAGTAATATAATAGTTAATTATTTTTTTGCTATATTAGTAACTGATCGTGTTTTTAGTAATGTACTTTTGGAAAAAGCCAACCTGGAGTGTCATAGTTTTTGAGTACTTTCATTGCTTCTGGATCATTGTCATTAAATTCTGCAATCTCTTCTAAGTATTTATCACTGAATAGCATATGAGACCTAAAATTTATAATCAATTTTTAATTATCACGATAAAATTCATACAACTAATTTCAAGCTTTTAAAAGCTTGCCTAAATAATTGAAATATTGTTGCTAGGCCAAGGATAATCCATCTAAAAGGAAGTTACTTTTTGAAGGTTCAAAACATATATTGTGTTGATTTATTTGTATCGGGACAGAATATATTCATATGAGGATAAGTTGTAAACGTTTGGACCAGATACTACTGTGCAAATGAAATAAAGACCGCCATGATGAACTCATCATACAGCACTGATACCGAAATAAGTTTTCATGTTAGAAAGAAACATTCCTACTCCAAGAAATATTCTCCAATCCTATTTTAAAGTTGTACAAGAGTCTTTTATAAACAGGATGGTCCTCCAAATTAAAAATCAACGGAAAAATACCGTCCACTTAATGGCAATAATTTCTTTAGAATTAAAGTTTAAATGACTATAATAATTTAAATTATCATACTCAAATAGTGGAAATCGCTTATATATAGATATTTTCGATGAAACCTCATAATCTAATTTGTTATTTATTAGCCAAAGTAATTCTTGCATCCAAGTGGAACCTAAAACAAAAATAAAATATTCAACTTTATGAAAATAATTCAACAAAATATCTAGCAACAATGGTATCTCACCTGATCTAGGATGCGCCATTAGCCATAAATCATCTTGTTTCAAATCAAAAGTATAATACTTCTCAGCATGTTCAGCATACTTTGCTGGAAGTGTCCATTTTTTTGGACCAACTTGTACAAAACCAGCTTTTTGCCCTTTGAACAGTTCTACAAGCTCTTTACCATCATTTCCTTCAATATTTGAAATTTTATATGGAAACATTATCAGCTCCTGTACAAAAAAAAAATAAAAAATGAATCAAGTTTTTATTTCATATGTTAGATTTGTCCACAAATTATCATAACACACTGAATGTATACAGTTTTTAATTTAGCGATAAATAGGTGTGTAGGTAGAAATAAAATATTTACAAGTGTAGGCTAAAACTAATATTTGTTTCTTTTATTTAAATGGCAGATAACCATGAGTTCATAGCATTTTAAATTACAGGCAGCCTAAAATTTAGTTTATATAATTTTCCTTACATAACGTTTTTGAACAATAAAGCATTTACTATTATGCTACAAAATAAGATAAATTAAATTCATATAAACTAAATCTAATTTCATTGAGATATTGTGCAGACCAACTTAACTAACCTGTTTTCAATCCAACAATTCAGTTAGTCAAGTTAAATATTACAAAATAACTTTTTTATAAATCTTTAATTTTGGTCCTGTTATGTTGTTTCTAATTTTGAAATTAATATAATCATCATTTATTTAGTTAATAAAGAAAAAAAGGTATAACAACTTACAATAAACGACACAACTTGGTCTAAGACCTTCAGGCGAGTCCCACAAATGAAAAGTACAATTCAATTAGTATCTATAATTATTAATTCACTATTTACAAAAATAAAAATAAATTATTTCGTTATAATGGTGAACAATCTATAATGTTAGGCATCCCTAACATAGGCAGTAAGAGCTCTTCCATTAAATAACTCAATTCAGTGTGGGTCAAACATCTATGGTCATTGGCGCCCGGAGCCTTCTCGGTGAACTGCCGGCGTCAGACAGTGTTTTCTCATTCCAGACAACATTGTCCATTACCGGACAGTGATCTGTAGAGGATCCTAGGAAGAAAAAATCTAAGGGTAGGCATCTCTAAAAGGTAGGCTGGACTCTAACCCGGGAGTCCAGTACGCTAATCACTTCCCTAGCCATATAACAGAAATTAGAAATAAAGACAGGATATTTTACAATTCTCATGTGATCAAAAGGCGAATAAACATCATCCCCTTACAGTTTAATTCACTTTCCAAATAAACTACTTTATAAGCAGTTATATTATAATATATTATTTAAAATACAGATATCTTTTTATGAAGGTATCAAAGTAAAACCGACTTTTATTTTATCAAATTATGTGTTGTTAAGTGTTTGAGTACATTTTTGTAATTATCTCTTCCTTGCAGTGGCGGCTCCTGACTTAGATATGTGGGGGTTCAACATTTTTTTTTTAAATATATTGCCTATCATTATTAGAAGCTTGACTAGAAAGAAATCATGAAGTAAGCCAGGAACCAGGTAAAAACTTGCATCGCTCCCTTGCATTAAATATGTTAAAGTAACAATAAATCTGTCATTGTGCACCCAGAGAAGAACTGCGAAAAAAAGAGTTGTACCGTTTGAGTTCGAAAATAAAGTAGTTAACTTAACGGAAATTTGTATTATCTACGTAAATAAAGTGTTTCGGTTCATAGGAAATGTCAATGAGTTAGCATCGAGCATCGATTCTTTGTTGGGTCATATATCTTAGTGGTGTTTTAAGTACCAATACCAACATCAAATTTTTATAAATATAAAAATAATATATAAATATAATATATAAAAATTCACACATTGGCACATCACAAAAAATCTGGTGTGAAACACTCATACAACTTTCTCTTACTCCAGTTCTCAAACTTATAATTGACAAATTTAATGAAATTCATCGAAAACTGAAAAAAACTGTTCAGTAAAAGGGCACTTCCGGTTTACTATTACCTTGAAACTCAGAATTTTGGCCATTTATTTATTTCTAATTAATTTTTTTGGATGATAGAATTGTATAATCAACTATGAGAGCACTTTAGCGAAAAATATATCCCCATCCCTGCCCTAAAAGTGCCCTTAAATGAATTTTATAAATAAAAGTTAAACATATTTTTATGTTTAGTTTATATAAGAAGTTTCAAGAAAATCATCGGAGCAATTTTTGAGAAAATCGCGAAAAAGTGAAAAAATCATTTAGTAAAGTGGTAAAGTAAACGCACTTCCGGTTATCCGATTTTTTTGAAACTCGGAATTTCAAACAACATATTTAGTTCTAATTAACATTATTTAGATGACAGAATTGTCTAATAAACTGAAATAGCACTTTAGATGGAAACCTAACCCCACCCCTCGACCATAACTGTCCTTAAATAAATTTTCCCAGAGAAATGTTTCTAATAAAAGTCGTAGCTCGTTGTATATGTAGTTGATATATCAATTTTGAAGAAAATCATGGGATCCGTTTTTGAGAAATTGCAAGAAGTATTAAAAAAAAGGTAGTAAAGTGGTACTCCTGGTTGAGGAATTTTGACAGATAACGTAGGGTCGGATCCCATGGTGATACCTAAACAGAATATCAAGATTCAACTTTCTACGGTTTTTCGTTTTTGAATCATATATATACATACATATACACACACACACACACACACACACTTACATACACAGATAATTTGCTAAAAATAACTTTTTTAACTCCGGGTAAGGTCGGGTAAGTTCGTTCGTGAGATCGTAAGTAATGTTCACCGCGCTTGTAACCCCCACTCTTATTTTAAACAAGTTAATAAGAACATACACTTTTCTATACTAACACAATGAAATTTTTTATATATATATATTAAATTCTCTAGCGCGACGCCCAACTTCCTACGTTTTTATAGATCTCCTGATACACATACAACTCATTCAATATACGAACATGTTTAAGGAGATCCTATACTGATATACTTTCCTATTCTTTTATGTCTGATTCTCAGATTTGACAACAAAAAATTATTTGATTTTTGATAAACAATTTTTACTGTGTCTTTATAATGTTTTTCGTAACTAATACAAAAATGAACATTTTTTTTAATATTGAAATATTGAAATAAAATTAAAATGTGAAAATTAGTTATGACTTTTTATTTAATTTTTTTGTTCAAATAGCTAGGGGTTCAGTCGCGCAATCGGGAATACCAGTAGCCGCCACTGCTTCCATGAGTAGAATAACTTGTTAGGGAATAAATTACATAAATCAATAAAAAACGTCAGAATATATTACAATTCTCATCTGATCAAAATGCGGATAAACCTCATTCTCTTACAAATATAATTCAGTTTCAAACAAACAGCTATATAAGCCAAAAACAGATATCTTTAAAAGCTATGTAAATCTAGCTTACTTAATACAGTTTTTATATTATCGAATTTTGTAACAATTATACCTAATCAGACTGTGAACTAATATATAAAATAGAAATGCTAAAATTCTGGAAATACAATATCAGTCTTGGCTAAATTCTCCTTAAACCATTTCTCTGCTCTCAATTTAATTTTATCATCATCAAATTCCACACTGCCTCCGATTTTTCCTGTATAAAACAAAATTACCCAAATTGTGAATCAATATTTGTTAGTATTAATTTATTAAAGTGACTAACATAAATTTAAAAGCACTTACTTATAGTTAATCCCCATAAAATAATCAATTTAATTTTACATTCTTTTACATAAAAAATAAACTAACCTCTACGAATAAACCCTTGTGCTTCTGGATTAATCATTCCTTTAATTTCACTTATGTCATTGCTAAATGCAAAATTTTTACGAAAGTTATCGATATGTAAATAATCCGCTAGACTTTTAATTTCATCTTCGGTCATTTGTTTGTTTAAAAATGTACATATTTTTCTTATATTACCATGTAAATCCTAAGGAAGTAATTACTTAATTAATTATGAGAATTAAGCTAAATAAATTATTATCACTGAGTGGATGAGTTCTTCAAATAAAAGAGAACAATATGAAAAATACTAAGCTTTTGGAAAAAATAAATAAGTAGATCATAATTTTAACTAAGACAAAGAATAAATTGCAAATAATATTCCAATAATGGTCGAATAAAAGCTGGTCGGTACACAAATATTTTAGCAAAACACTTACTCGCAGTAAATCCTCATAAAATAAAAACAAAACATTTGGGTGATTCCTATTCTCCCATCCTTCCTTAATATGTTCCCAATATGGAGAATAAGTAACTGAAAGATACACAATCGCTATTTTATAAAAATTATGCACCGTAGTAAAAATAAATAAATAATTCAAAAAAACCGTATTCTGTTGATACTTACTTAGACCTTTTTCAAACAATTCCCAATATTTCTCAAAGTCACTTTGATAATCGAATGTTTTAAATAATTTATTGAGATGATAAAATGAAACGGCCACATCAAAAGGATTTCTAGCCAAATAAACCACTTTACAGGTGTCTAATAAATTTGGTGGCAATAAACTGGGCGGTAGATGTGTTTTAAAATACCTAGGTGAGTTCATGGTCTGTGCACTTACATAGACTGACAAAATAATTTTAAAATATAATATTATATGTATAATGACTGCATTATTAATTTTACTTATAGAAAATAGTTTATATTATTTTATGTTTTATAATACAAAATACTTAGATTATAATATAATTTAATCAGAGATTTCCCATGATAGATTTATTCTCTCTATGAACAAGTTTCGGGTATTCGCCAGTAATTAATGGAAATATATGAAGTTTAATTTAATGTTGGAGTAAATTTACGTAGTTGTTATTAGATAATAACGTCAGATAATAAGAAAAAAACACTTTAATATATACAGGTCATATATAACCCTTCCAAAAACAGTGCATAAACTGATATTGTTCTGTGCAAAATCTGTTTATCAAGACAACCTAAGAAAGGGCGTACGCCTGAAACCAGGCGATGACCATGTATTGATGCAGCCTATCATGTAATAGATCTCTGATGTTTACTAGCTCTGCGGACCCAACCACAACTACTATAAATTATTCTTCCAACAATAAAGATTTTCTGAGATATTTCGAATATATAATAGTTGAAATGAAATTTCCACCAGAAAATGATATTAGTAACTGATGGTGTTTATTATTTCTGTAATCTATGTTTGGAAAAAGCCAACCTGGAGTATCAATGTGTTTAAGTACTTTTATTACTTCTGGATCATTGTCATTCAATTCTGCAATCTCTTCCAAGTATTTATCACTGAATATCATATTAGACCTAAAATTTATATTCAATTTTAATTTATACGAAAAAGTCCATACAACTAATTTTAAGCTTTTAAAAGCTGGCCAAAATACTTTAAATGATGTTGCTAGGCCAAAAATAATCCATCTGATAGGAAATTATGTTTTGGAGGTTGCAAACACATGTATTTTATTGAATATGTGGATGGGTCTGCAATGCTTATTTATTTTATTCCTGTTCAGATTTTCATCCATCGTCCTAGAATAGTCCTGAAATTTCTCCCTAATAAAAATGACTTGATAAATTAACACCACTATTAAAGTTTAGTTATAAATTATCCTTCAAAACACGCTGTTTATTATACACTATTTTCTGATGTCTAACCATCATTTGAATGAATATTGAATAATAATAACTGAATTGATTTTTTTAGTTATCTTTACAATAATGAAATATTTACATAGAATAATTTGGCGTTCAGCTGTTTGCTTGAATTTACTGAAGATTGTGCTGTACTCAACAGCATCTTGAGAGAAAACAATATCTTCAAATGATTAAAAACAATATAAGAAATAATTACAAGAAAGAATATGATTAAAAAATAATTCAAGAAATAATAATAATAACACATACAAATAAATCCTATTTGAAATAAGATGGCCAACAAGAAAGAGGTGATATTATGCAAAGTCAACCACCCACTCAGATCTCATTTTCCACGTATGACGAGTATAGGCAACCAGCGGTAAACAAGAAACTTCGCCAGATAGGAAGTCCCCTATTTCTTGCCTAAAGAGATTGTGTTTGCCGAATTGGAGGAGACGAAGTCAAAAAAGGGCACTCATCGAGAAAGTGAATAAGTCTTCATAAGTGTTGTAGGAGTAGGGAGAACACTCTTCGTTTTCTGGATCCCTTACTAACCACACACACTTGGTTGTGGAAGCGGGGAGAGGGTGTCCTCAAGGTGGTTATCTCTCACAAAGCTATGCTATGCTATCATGGATGAACTGTTAACCGATGAATACATCGAAACTCTATGTACAGGCGTATGCCGATGATGGTGTTATTTTATTGCTGGGGCGATGTCTGATACTATCTCGGACTTAATGCAAAGTGCCCTCAACATGGTATATGATTGGGCTCAGGTTAATTAATCCCAGTAAGACCCAGGTGATTTTGTTTACCAAACAAAGAAGGTCGTAAGAATATCGTAGGTTTAGAATCTCCTAAGTTATTAAGAACTTCTGTTCAGATTTGCAATCGGTGAAGTTTCTTGGAGTGGTTTTTGACAGTAAATTAAATTGGTCGGAACATGTAAGACACAGCATCAGAAGGCAATTACTTCCTTTTGGCAATGTCGAAGAATTGTAGGTAAAAATTGAGGGATTACTCCCAAGATGATGTTTTGTATTTATGGTATGGTTATTAATCCTAGGTTGTTATATGCGGCTGTTGTGTGGTGGCGTCGCATTGAGATAAGATCCGCTAGCTGTTGCTTGAGAATATTCAACGCTTGGCTTGTCTGGCGGTGGGCCGGTGCGATACGGACCACGCCAAAAGCTGCAATGGAGACTTTATTGGAATCCCACCGCCCTTTGTAGAGGTGAAAACTGTTGCAATGAAAGCCTGCTATAGAATTAAACAGGCAGGTTTTTGGCAGGGTAAGCGATATGGTTATTCTACCATTCATCGCGAGACAGAATGACATTTGGTACCATTTGGTGGTACCTCTTAGTGGGTGGGCCACCGTTTTCCAGGCTGAGGAATATGCAATTCTTGGTTGTATCTTGGATGAGAGGGTGCGTAACACTGATTTAAAGGGTTTTGTATCTGCTCGGACAGCCAAGATGCGTAGAAGGCGCTTAGTTCATGTGTCATCACTTCCAGATTGGTGTTGGAATATTCTAAAGACTGGAAGATCTTTCATCTCTGAAGGATGTGCTTCTGGCCTGGGTCCCAGGTCACATGGGAATCTTTGGGAATGAGGAAGTGGATAGGTTGCCAAATTAGGTACCTCTCTCCCTTTCATTGGTGACCAAGCCTGCTGTTGGTGTTTCTTGTGGCACATGTCTGTCAAGCTTCCAGGCATGGATGACCTTACAGCACTCATCGTAATGGATGAGTCCTCATTGGGGGCCGGACGGAGCTTTGAGTGCCGGACGGAGCATTGTGTTTCCCGGACCTCTCTCAGGCATCTGGTTGACTTCCTCACTGGGCATTGTGGTTTAGGAGACATCTGTATACAATGGGGGCTCATGCCTGACCCCTTCTGTAGAGTTTGTGGTACGGAAGAGGAAACACCCGTGCGCCTAATGACGGATTGTTTGGGCTGTGAGGTGATTAGGTTTAGGACCTTCGGCCGGAATAGGATATCGATAGAGGATCTTAAGCTATGTCCTTTTAAGGTTTTGTTTGGTCTGTGGTAAAAGTTAGATGGGTATAACCTGGGCCTGGAATTTTGTTCCATGTGAAGGCTCAGCAGGAAATTGATAGATTTACTCTGACGGTAGATGAAAATCCGAACCGGTCAGGAATAAAATAAATATGCATGCTACGGCGGATAAAATACCACATGTTATTTCAGTTTAATTTTTATTTAAACAGAATGTCTTCATATTCGAGGAGAACTATTAATTATTTGGATCAGAAACTACTGTGTAAATGAAATAAGTTGGACCCAACATGCAGCACTGATACGGAAATAAGTTTTCCTGTCAGAAATATTCCTACTCCAAGAAATATTCTGCAATTCCTATTTTCAACTTGTACAATAGCCTTTTCTAAACAGTCTGGTCCTCTAACTTATTTCCAATAATTTGCTTAAAATTAAAGATTAATTGACTTTAATATTTAAATTGTCGTACTCAAATATTGAAAATCGCTTATTCATAGGTATTTTCGTCGAAATTTCATAATCTAATTTGTTATTTATTAGCCAAAGTAATTCTTGCATCCAATTGGAGCCTAAAACAGAAATAAAATATTCAATTTTATGAAAATGATTCAACAAAATATCTAGTAACAATGGTAATCTAACCTGATCTAGGATGCGCCACAACCCATAAATCATCTTGTTTCAGATCAAAAGAATAATATTTTTCAGCATGTTCAGCATACTTTGCTGGAAGTGTCCATTTTTTTGGACCAACTTGTACAAAACCTGCTGTTTGCCCTTTGAACAGGTCTAAAAGCGCTTTACCATCATTTCCTTCAATATTTGTAATTTTATATGGAAACATTTTCAGCTCCTGTACAAATAGACATGAATTAATTTTTTATTTCATATATTAGATTAGTCTATAACTTACTGAAGGTATACTGTTTTTAAGATATCGATAAAGAGGTTGTGTATCGAAAAAATACAAGCTTTTGAAAAAGCCCGTCTGTAACACTTTGATCTGCTCCAAGTATGACAATAACCATAACTCGGCACTATACAGAAATGTGGCCTGAACTACCACATGAATGTTCACCCCTACGTTCAGCCAAGGAGGAACTCCATAAAGATTCGAATTATTCCAGGGTTCACCTGAATATCAAATAACTTCTGCCATAGCTTATTCATCGAATCAAACGCGAAAATCTACGAAAATTCTCATAAACCATTTTCATTTTTCCCGAAATTTGCATGTTAATGACGAATGTAAGAGAGAATAAGTTGTCCTAACAACCCCTCGAGAGCTAAAGCCGAACTGCTCTTCAGGAATCACTTTACAATCATTAGCTCAACTCGCTAAACGGGTGGCCAGTATAGTGGGGAAAATCTTAGCCGAAGTACAAACTTTAGCTATCCCTCTATTGTTGGCTATCACCATTCTTGTACAACATGATCGTCTCAACTGCTGACCAAGATGCAGGGCTACATTTCTCAGCCACGATGGAGTTGAAAAGATTCAGCAGTAATGCTCCCAGGCAGCCGGGAAATTCTTGTAAAAATCATTACTGACATTATCGAGGCCAGGAGCCTTCCCAATTTTTGCTGAAGCGATTGCTAAATGCAGCTCATCAACAAAAACAATTGGAATTCCTGTACCCCCAAATCTGATGCACCAGCCTGTTGCCCAGAGTAATTCCGAATTGTTTAGAATTATTAACTGCTGCTAAGGAATCCTGGATATTTTAAAAAAAAGTAGCTTTACACGAATTTATGAAGAACCTATACTGCTTTCGATCAACAAACCCATTTCAGAATATTTTTTAGTAATCTGTAATTTATTAGTCCTTAACTCTTTTTTTTTGCCAATCTACACTCTGAGATAAACCATTTGTGATTTCTATTCAAATTTCAAGAAATCGTAACTTCCAGCTTTATGGCCGATTTCCTGGCAGGAAACTGATATCGCCTCAATAGGATTTCCAAACAGATTATCCGCCGATTCATCATTGCAATATAAATAAGAAGAGTTAGATAGGAAATGATGGTATTGCAAAACAGAATCTGCATTCCAACGCATAATTTCTTTTTTAAATAGATAATTTGCTACTTCATCACGCCAAATGGATAGTCCCAATTAGGAATTCTAATTTATTGAAATCGATAACATCACAATATTAGCAATATTTAGCCAAGTTAAATCAACAACAATTTTAGCAACGCTGGAAATGTATGTGCTCGAGGTATGTTATTTATGTTCATGGAATTGAATAAATGTGAATTCTTATTGATGAAACTAACGGCTCGGGTATAAGCTTATCAACTACTAACACATCAAACTATAGACACTTCCTAAAGAGGGGTACACCATTGTGACGTAACATGTCTTTTTTTAGAACACATCATTATCTACGTTTATCTTCCACCTAAACGGTCACAATCAACTTTTCTCTTAAGTTTTGTGATCGTGCTAAATTTTCGAGAATCTTAACACCGGAAATATACTTCTTATGAGTCTTGATTATGGAAGAAATGTTTCTAACGAATGTCTGTGTGTGTGTGTGTGTTTGTGGGTGTGTACAAAATATCTCAAATAGGAAAAGTTGCAGGAATTTCAAACTTATTATCAGTAACACCACGGTATCTGACACAAACGTTTCAGTCAATATCCCTTCACCAGAAGGGAAGCTTGTTCGTTTTTTTGCAATTTACTATAAAATTTGTCTAACGATTTTGATTAAGCTAAGGTTAATTATTATAGAATGTATAAATATTTACAGTAAAAAGAGTGCAGAAACGCGTTTTAGATTTAGAATGCCTGAAAATACCTTCAATTAGCAGGGCAATATTCGGACACTAATCAATAAACGACATGATAATAAATCTATAAACAGATATAGAAGCTATTTCTCATGAGAAGTCTTCAGTTGAAATAACTTTGTCTCCTTTGTGTATTACTATGACTAATTTAACATAATCATACTTTATGTGATAGAACATGAATAAATAAAGATAATCACAGCAAATCTTACATTTAACAACCATTTTAGTTATTATTTAAAAATTATTTATTTTTCTTGTGTTACTAATTATGCTGGCAGTTGGATGGATCCGAATGGGACCAAGCATCAGAGATAACAATTTTTTGAGAGATCAAGAAAACACTTCCTTCGAACCTGTGTATTAAATCGATATAGATTCTGTGGGGCGATGGAAGGGACTCAAAAACGCTTCCTAATCTATCATGAGATGATTTGGAATCCTGAGTAAAATGATCTTCACGAAATTAAATTAATGTACGGTTGCTGTAATCTAATTTTAGCGCGCGATTTCAATGCTGGAATGAATGGGATACTGTAAATGTTGAATGTTTTCGAATTAAAACTAAATTTGTTTGTGCAAATCTATGTTATTACACTGTTTGACAAACGCATCCTGATCATGGGCGAACGTCCGAATCCAGCCGATGACTACAAAAAATAGCAGGCTATCACGGAAAATATCTCTGATGCTTTCCAGCTCTACGGAACCAACCATAACAACTGTTTTACGAATTCTTTTCTTGAAAGTAATAGAAGTTCTTGTGATCTCACGGTTTCTAAACAAGGGCTTCATTTGATTGAAGTATTGGATGAAATGGATATTTATAATTAATAGTCGAACAGTGTGCGATAAGTTAGGTCCATTCACATATGTGAGCAGTCAAGGGTGCAGTGTGATTGATTTGTTGTGTGCTTCTGTTGAATCTGATAATCAATGACTTAAACATTAATATCTCCAACTTATCTGACCACTTAGCATGTTCTGTTAAATTAATGATTAAATTTTATAATCATTCTATCCAAAAAACTCTAATGAGAATTGTGCAATTATTAAAATTCGTGAAATGGATCAATTTATTAATTTTGTGATAACGCTAAAATATTCATAACGAATTCATTATAATTGCAATGATATTAATAATTTATACGCAAATTTTGAAACAGCTGTTCTTGATAGTATGAATCTGGCAGGTATGATTAAAAATCAGAATATTTCTCTAATAAATAAAAATAAGCCGTGGTTTACGGCTGAATGTTTTAGAGTCAAGAATGCTGTCAAAGACAGTTTTAAAATATGTTATAACAATAATTCCGAAAAAAAATTGTGTCATGGAATACGAACAAATTAAAAACATAATCACAGTATTATAATAACATTAAAGATAGTTGTTGTAGTGGTTGGTTCCGCAGAGCTGGAAAGCATCAGAGACATTTTCCGTGGTAGCCTGCTTCATTTTGTGGTCATCGACCGGTTTCGGGCGTTCGCCCATCTTCAGGATGCGTTTTTCAGACAGTGTGACAACAAAGACTTGCACAGAGCAAAGTTAACCGAGCAGAGTAAAGGCGTGTGTAAACTAACTTTGCTCTGTGCAATTCTGTGTTGTCACACTGTCTCAAAAACGCATCCTGAAGATGGGCGAACGCCCGAAACCGGTCGATGACCACAAAATGAAGCAGGCTACCACGGAAAATGTCTCTGATGAAACATTAAAGATAGTTTCGCAAAATAAACAAACCAAGTGAATTCTGGAATGTTGTCAACAAAATTAAGAAAACACAGTTAAAGATTTATCCAATAAGTGTCCAACAATGGGAAAATTTTTATTTCTCCATTTATACAAAATCCGAACTTTATTCTGAAACATTCTTTGGTTATTATAATCCCGAATTGGTTGCTGATATCTTACTAGATGAAATTCACTTGTCTTTAATTAATTGTAAAATAAAAAAGGCCACTGACATCATATATAGTTGATATAATAAAATATTTTCTAAGTATACATTTTTTTTTCTTTTTTACTTTCAGCTGCCACTGTATTAATTCCAATTTTTGTTCATATAATCTCTTTATCTTGCCCATCTCCCTGCAATAAGCCTATTAGGCTTCAATGTGGTGTCTATAAAAAAAAAACTCTGGTGTGAAACACTCACATAACTTTCTCTTACTCCAGTTCTCAAAATTATAATTGACAAATTTTATAGTTAGCGTACCAAATTTAATGAATTACGTCGTAAACTGAAAAAATCAGTTCAGTAAAAGAGCACTTCCAGTTTACTAATTTCCTTGAAACTCGGAATCTTGGCCATCTATTTATTTCTAATTAATTTTGGTTTGATGATAGAATAGTATAATCAACTACAATAGCAAGTTAGAGAAAAACATAACCCCACCCCTCCTCCAAAATTGTCCCAAAATGAATTTTCCCAGAGAAATGTTTTAAACAAAACTTGAAGCTTTTTGTATGTTTAATTTATATGAGGGTTCAAGAAAATCGTCGGAACCATTTTTGAGAAAAACGCAAAAAAGGATAAAAACCAGCTAGTAAACTGGTACTTCCGGTTCAGGAATTTTGACAGATAACGTACTGTCAGATCCCATGGTTATTTATTCCTAAACAGAATATCAAGTTTCAACTTTCTACGGTTATTCGTTTTTGAGCTATGCTGTTCACACACACACGCACACACACAGACCATTTGCTAGAAATCACTTTTTTGGACTCGGGGACCACAAAATGGATATTTCCGGTGAAAACTCGATATTGAAAATTTGACACGATTACAATACTTCCTCTTGCTAGGAGTAAGAGAAAGTAAAAATTATTTTTATTTTTTATCAAACCTGTTGAATATCTAAATTACAACATTTTTAATGCAATTATTATTAATAACTGTAAAAAACAGTAACACAAAAATCGAATTGAGCCATGGGCGAGGCTCGTAAATGACATGAGTTTAATTAAGTAGGCGACAGTGGCAAAATATAAGCTGTAACGTGATGTTTACTTAACGCAAGGAAAAGTGGAGGCAATTAGGTGTGGAGGGAAGGGTAATGGGATCTAGGACAATGAAAGGGTATGCCGTTCACAAATAAATTTTTAAACAAACTATTCCCTTCTTCAAGCAACAGAAATTCAAACTAGATAACAAATAATTAAAAGAAAACTCTGATATGAAGCGAAACTGTGTTTCTGGCCCTCTTATTTTAATAGAAACACAAAATATACTTAGAACAAAAAGACTCAGGCACACAGGACTTACAACTAGACTATTATTTTTTTACTTACAAAACGGTCAGTTAAGAGGGCACATTCGGTTGGATGGACGAAATATTAGTGGGCAATTTTTTTTTTTTCGCCTTCTTTCTTTAATTTGTATAATAGTTTAATCTCAAAACTAGCGGCATCTCGCGCTCGACTTCGCCAACTAACTGATATGGGCGCCCTCTAGGACTAGACTGACTAATGCTTCTACCCTACAGCCACAGATGGCTGTCCCCTCCACTGAGCCATCTCTTGTCCTCCTCCAGTCCTCTGCAGTAATACTAATACCCAGCATACTAATACCTGATTCCGGCACTACTTGAACTAATATTGTAATTTTGTTATACTGAATACTAACACTTGCATCCAATGCTATGACATTGCGTCACAAAGCTAATATTAGCCAATGAAAAAATGTTCATATCTTTTGATGATAAATGACTAGCAAAAAATTATATTTTTTATTGCATTAAATTTACTCTATTATATTTAAGCTACATAATAATTTTTGTTATCTCTTAAACAAAGATTTAAAAAGTAAAATGCTTTAAGATAAAAGTAGATATCAAAATTATATACAATAGTAACTATTTATTTAAAAAGAAATTAGACACTAATTTTTTTAGAAATTTGAGAAACAATAATATTTTATTCAATAATGAGTCTAGTTGCATAAAATTTAAATTAAGACTTAAAAATGATTAATGATAGTTGGTTTTATGATTTTCATCTGTAATTACGACATGATATCTACTTCATAGTGTTAAAAGATTTATTCAGTGAATTAAGAGGATAAAGATTACTGAAGTAAGCTGCCCATTCTTCTATTTTTATTGGAATATTTAGCACTTTAAAAGGCGATAGTTGCTTAACTGCTGACCAAAACTGTATTGAGTCTGGTTTCAGACGTGGTTACTCCGCAATTGACAACTTGTTTGTTATAAACAATATAATTAAACTTAAAGATAGAATCTCATTGGCCAATTCGGGATCAACAGGTTCTGGTCTGATTTTATTGCAAATACCTCTGACCCGCCTTCGGCTAAATATACTTTTTTTAATGCAGTTTCTCGTACCGTAGTTTGTTATGCCTGTCAGGTTTGGGGCTTAAAAATGTATGAAGAATTAGAAATGTTCCACAGATTTTTTATTAAAAAAGTTTTCAGATTGCCCTCAGTGACCCCTAATTATATGTTTCCCATTGAAACGTCTACAACACTTATTGAGGTTTTTACATGTTACTACATTTTAGATACTGTCTCAAAATTCTTATCTTGCCTGATTACCGCCTTCCCAAAATATTGGTTTTGGAGATTATTAAAAATAAAATTTTTTTGTTTAAGCATTGGTCTTCCTTAGCTCAACGTTACTCCTGTGTATTTGATTCATCCGCCAATATGTCTAGTTGGCGGACGCAACTGGCGGCCCTTGTACAAAGAATAGATGGTCACCATCTTGAAGAACGTGTGGATTGGCTAATGGGTCTACGAGGTTTTTTTTATATAAAGAGCTGGACTGCCTTAATACAAGGCTGTCAAGCCTTGTAGCTTGATGTCCAACTCAACGAACCTAACGATTAGTCAACTTGGCAACGCTATTCAGACTTCGCGGTGAGCTGCTCTATATAAATTATACCCCTTGGATTAAGAGAAGTAACTCCTTGTGTTTAGCGAACATAGCGATACATAGCGTGTATCACTCCAGCGAGGGAGGATATCTACCACTTTTTGGCAGAGTGTTCCATTCTCTCCGAGATACGTTTAGTTTATGTAGGTTGCGACAAACTAACTAGATCGCAGTTAATGTTGTTCCTCAATGCGGAAAACTTCATAGGCATTATTAATTTTGCGAAACATGCCTGGCACTAGAGATATAATTTAATTATGGAATTTAAGTTTGATTATGTTCTCTTTGTATTATTACTATTCAGCTTCTTTGTTTTAACAAAATGTATTTAGTAATTTACTTAAGTGTTTAGCTATTTAGAAAACCAATTCTTTTTTTATTAACAAAAAAAATTATTAAGTTTAAGTGAATGACTTTATTTATTTTATAAGGAAACTGGCATCGACTGCCGAGCCATTATTAACAGTTATGTGAATAAAATTGAACCGAAAAGGTTTTAAGGAAGATATTTTAATTTTGTTGAAAAAGATGTAATTTGATGGAAAAAGAATGACTTTAATTTAACTTGACAAAAAAGTTAGTTTGATTTTATTTTTTTTTTAATCTATTATGGATCTTCAGAAAAGCGTGATGTTCTCTAAGGTGATATCCTAACCACGTTTTTCACTAGTTGAACGTGAATAACGGATATCACTGAAGTGAGATTAAAGTGCACAACAAATAATATTAACAGTGTTATAGAGATTCCCTTTTGTGTAACAGCACCACCTAACACCCCTTTTATAACTGACATTGAACTTTCCCAATATTAAAAATTAATTATTATTACTGTTTCATTAAACAATAACTTTTTTTAAGATCTATTGCACTCAATTAATAAATTCTTATTTTCAAAACATTTTCATTTCTTAGATTATATTTTGATATATTCAGGAGACAGAAATCTTAAAAGATTTAAAAAGCTAAAATATTTTGTATCTTACAGTAATATTTTATGAAGTTACTGAAAAATTGTATAATGTTCGGTGCTTCTAGACTACTGTAATGTTTCATAATGAACACATGAAGTATATTTTGAGTTATCATTATCAGAGATAAAACAAACAAAAAAAATTGAAAAGGCAAAGGTAATATTTATTTTATTTAGTAATTAAAATTAAGTATCTATATTAGTTTGTGGATATATTACAGCAATCAATAAAGTCGACAGCATAATTCACTATTCTCATTTCTCTGATCAAAGTTGCAGTTGAATGCAGCTTCCAAAAATACAGCTATATAAGTAAAAAAAAATTTTTTTAGCGCATTTCTTGGTGATATACCCAATCAGAATGCGATCTAATATAATGTAGAAATGCTAAAATTCTGGAAATACAATATCAGTCTTGGCTAAATTCTCTTTAAACCATTTCTCTGCTCTCGTTTTAATTTTATCATCATGAAATTCCTCATTACCTCCGATTTTGCCTGCATAAAATAAAGCCAGTCAAATTGTGATCAAATAAAATAAGTAATTTCATTTTACATTTGTAAGAGAATAAACTAACCTCTACGAATAAACCGTTGTGCTTCTGAATTGTGCATCCCTTTAATATTTGATCTCTCTGTTATAGGTGCAAAATTTTTACGAAAATTATCGATATGTAAATAATCCGCTAGAGTTCTAATTTCATCTTCAGTCATTTGCTTGTTTAAAAATGTACATATTTTACTTATATTACCCTGTAAATCCTAGTGAAGTAAATTACATAATTAATTACAAGAATAACCCTAAATTAAACCACTGAGTGGGATGGGTTCTTCAAATAATAGAAAAGGGAACAATCTGACAAATAGTAAGCTTTTGCAGGAAATTAATTACTAGATCATAATTTAACTAGGTCAAAATGTATATTGCAAATAATATTCAAATAATCCGATCAAATAATAGCAGTGGGTAACACAATCTGTTTTAGCAACACTTACTCGAAGTAAATCCTCATAAAATAAAAACAAAAAATTTGGATGATTCCTCCTCTCCCATCCTTCCTTAATATGTTCCCAATATGGAGAATAGACAGCTGAAAGAAAAACATCCGTTATTTTATAGAATTATGCGCATTAGCAAAAAAATATGGTTAAATAATAGAGTATTCTGTTGATACTTACTTAGATCTTTTTCAAACAATTCCCAATATTTTTCAAAGTCACTTTGATAATCGAATGTTTTCATTAATTTACTCAAATGATAAGATGAGGCGGCAACATCAAAAGGATTTCTAGCCAAATAAACCACTTTACACGTGTCTAATAAATTTGGTGGCATTAAACTGAGCGGTAGATGTGTTTTGAAATGCCTAGGTGACTTCATTGTCTGTGCTTTCACATAGACTGACAAAATAATTTTAAAATATTAATATTAATACATCTATTATAACTCCATTCTTAAATTTACTTACAGAAATAAGTTTATTTATATAATTTTTTTTTTGTAGTACAAAATACTCCTACAATTTTATCTAAGTTTTTCCACGATAGGCTGATTCTCCATCAGCAAGTTTCTGGTATTGGTCATTAATTTGTGAAGATGTATGAAGTTTTAATTATATTATGGAGTAAATTTACATAGTTATTATCAGATAATAAAGACAGGTATAAAGAAAAACACCCTTTACAAACAAGTTATGTCAACATATAAACAGTTAGATCATATATAACTCTTCCCAAAGCAGGTATAAACTGATTTTGCTCTGTGGAAAGCTGTTTATTCATACTGTTTATCATGACAATCTAAGTAAGGGCGTTTGCCTGAAACCGGTCGAAGACCATGTAGGAAAGCTGCCTCACATTAAAGAAATCTCTTATGTTTTCTAGCTCTGCGGACCAACCACTACCACTATATATATATATTTTTTTTAATTTAGGGCGCGTTAACATCTAGGTCATTGGCGCCCGGAGCCTTCTCAGTGCACTGCCGGCCTCCGGACATGTTCTCTCATTACAGACAACAGTCTGTCACAGGATAGTGAGCTGTAGAGGCTCCTAGGAAGAAAAACCTAAGGGCAGCTAGCTGGACTCGCATCCGGGTCCTCCGCGTGGGAGTCCAGCACGCTAACCACTTAGCTACTCCCTTTCTTTGTACTATAATTTAAAATTCTAAGAATAAAAATTGTCTCAGATATAACTACTAAATACAACTACTAAATATAACTTAAACTTCTAAGAACAAAGATTCTCACAGATATTTCAAATAATATAATTGTTAATTTTTTTTTTTATTTATTAGTAACTGATAGTGTTTATTATGTTAGTAATCTATTTTTGGAAAAAGCCAACCTGGAGTATCATAGTTTTTGAGTACTTTTATTACTTCTGGATCATTGTCATTCAATTCTGCAATCTCTTCTAAGTATTTATCACTGAATAGCATATTAGCCCTAAAATTTATATTCAATTTTTAATTACGAAAAAATACATAGAACTAATTTCAAGCTTTTAAAAGCTTGCCTAAATACTTTAAATATTGTTGCTAGGCCAGGGATAATCTATCTAAAAGAATGTTACTTTTTGAAGGTTCAAAACATATATTATATCGCTTTATATGTATCGGGACAGAATATATTCATATGAGGAGAAGTTGTAAACGTTTCGAGCAGAAAGTACTGTGTAAATGAAATAAAGACCGCCATGTTGAACTCATCATACAGCACTGACACCGAAATAAGTTTTCATGTTAGAAAGAAACATTCCTACTCCAAGAAATATTCTCCAATCCTATTTTAAAGTTGTACAAGAGTCTTTTATAAACAGGATGGTCCTTCAAATTAAAAATCAACGGAAAAATACCGTCCACTTAATGGCAATATTTTCCTTAGAATTAAAGTATAAATGACTATAATAATTTAAATTATCATACTCAAATAGTGGAAATCGCTTATATATAGATATTGTAGAGGAAATCTCATAATCTAATTTGTTATTTATTAGCCAAAGTAACTCTTGCATCCAAGTGGAGCCTATAACAAAAACAGAATATTCAACTTTATGTAATATCTACTTTTCTAATACTCAACTAAATATCTAGCAACAATGGTAATCTCACCTGATCTAGGACGCGCCATAAGCCATATATCATCTTGTTTCAAATCAAAAGTATAATATTTCTCAGCATGTTCAGCATACTTTGCTGGTAGTGTCCATTTTTTAGGACCAACTTGTACATAACCTGCTATTTGCCCTTTGATCAGTTCTAATAACTCTTGACCATCATTTCCTTCAATATTTGCAATTTTATATGGAAACATTATCAGCTCCTGTACAAATTGAAATGAATTAAATTCCTATTCTAGATGTAGGATTAGTCTACAAATTATCATAACTTACTGAATGTGTACTGTTTTTAAGATATCGATAAAGAGGTTGTGCCAATTTATTTGTAGAAATAAAGCCATTACAAATGTTTGTATTTGTGGGATTAGATTATGTTGTTCAACCCAACTGATTAGGCTATTATGGATTATGGTAGTGAAGATTTTAACAATGCTGTTTAATAACCATGACTTAATAGTTGTTTTAAAGCACAGGCAGACTAAAATTTAATTTAACGTATTTTTCCTTAATTAAAGTTTTTGTACAATAAAGTATTAAAGTTTTTGTACATTAAAGCAATCGGTTCAAAAAAGGTGTGGGAATGCCTCGGCAAACTCAATAACCGGGCAGGAACAATAGAGTTAGCCTATTTTTGGTGCCAGGGTATGTTGGCATGGAAGGAAATAAGATTGCCGACACCCTGGCATGGAAAGACGCTGCATCTCCCTTTTTCAGGCCTGAACCCTTCTATGATTAAGTGACCAGTCTCATCGGGAAGAACTCAGGAAGAAAGCGGAAGTGAAGAGAGCAAAGCTCTGGAAAATCGTCCCATGGCTGAGGCAAACTTAGATCTGACAGAGAATTTATAACCAGAAAAGTTATGAAGCGTGCATCAGTGTATATATAAACAGGCTTCGTACGCCGACAGGTTTCCTCTCGGACCTTTGAAGAGTCAGGAGGCACCTGAAAAAGTTGGATCTAGAATACTGATAACTCTTGTAGATTATATGGGGAGCTGGAGGAGACTCCAAAACACCTCCTACTTGTTATAAGATGATTTAGAATCTTGAGTAGTTATAAGACCGTGGAGGAAAATATACCATCCCCAGAACCTCCAATGATCCTGTTTGGCACCAGTAGGTTGGGACAATAGGCCTCTTTTGATCGCAGTCCACTGTACCACTAAAAAAAAAAAAGATTTAGCAGAAGAGAATAGAAAGGTTTGGTGTTAGACGATAATAGAAGGGTCTGTTGTGCGTTCCCTTGGTATAAGTTAATCAAAGGTAATAAAACATTGGAGGAGAACATAGGCAAGAAGATGTAAAGTTATAAGAGAGGGTATTTATTGCGGGAGATAAGTATTCAATATTTGTATCAAAAGAGATTAAAAGAATAACTGATATGGAAGAAAGCTTCACATAAAATTCTTTAAATATATATAATTTACTGATGAACTGCGTTAGAGAAGTAGCTTATGAATTGGCACCAGAATAGCGAAAGAATGGCTCTTAATATTTGAGATGGCTCAGCACGAAAACGCAGGAGAATAGAAGAAATTATGTTTCAGTGTAAAAGAATTGAAATAAAATCATAATAATTGCCAAGAATGAATGGTGGGGAAAAACGCATGCAAGAATAATTAGTAAATTGGAATTTAAATATGCATCTCCTGTCAATTTACCCTTTTATTGATGTTATGAGATAACCTGATATTCTCAACAAACAAGGTAGGAAATAATTGTTTGACAAAAGCAAACAAATACGAAACTGGCAGTACAAAAGACCACAAAAGATTTGTGGTGTTCTGAACAAGCAAGAAAATTAAGTTAATTTAGCAAGTAATACTTCAGCTTGTAAAGACAAACATGAATTCTGGTAGTGTAGAAGGGCGCCAAATAAATGCTATACAATTTATAGAAGATTTTGAGAAAACAGGCTTCTCAACAAAAAACTAAATTATTAATTTAACACAAAAGTTAAATGGTGTAACAAAAAAATTGGTACAGTATTTCAAAGAAAATATTTAAAAATAAAAGATAATTATCAATGAAACCAAAGTCACTTACGCACAAATACCAAAGTTTATTGAAGTGTGGGAGTCACAAATTCAATATTGCAGACTTAGAATAGTTGGCTGCCACACTGCTTAACACCAAGAAAAGTAAACTTCTCAAAAGACAGAATATGAGAAAAGGCTTCACCTAGATATCAAAATTAGCTCTAGTTGGTTTAAAAAAAAAAAAACATTAAACTCAAGGCAATAATTATTGCAAATAAATGGTAAAAACACAAGGCTAAATATGAGGCGCCAACCTAAATATAGTTTTAGTTAATAATAAAAAGTTCTAAAAAAATCCATTGAACTAATTGAGTAATTATTATGAATAAATGGTAAAATCTACAAGGCCAAATATGAGCCTCAACCTAAATAATATAATTTTAATTAATAATAAAAGGTTCAGAAAAGCAATAACGCTTCAGATGTGTCCCCCTCTCTAAAAGCGGACATCACTCGAGCCCTTATTAACCCCCATCCTTCACCCATTGTTTAGTAAAAAAACAGGAACTAAAATAAAAAATAAAATAAAAGTAAAAGGTGAGAGGGAGGCACCTCTTATAGGCTTTCCAGTCCCTCTGGTGGGTTTTATTAAATAAAAAAAGAAATGAAAATAAAAGAAAAGGGTTGAAAATATTAAGTGGACTGTATATATGTAGATTGAATAAAGAGAGAGCAAATGGGCTCATATAATATGAACGAAATGGAATATTAGATTAAATTTAAAATAAGTAGCAAAAATATTTATTATCTTCAACAAGCCAAAAGGAATGGCGCTTACCTTAAACGCAGAAACCTCTAACGTTAGTGTGTGTTGACTCAAGTCCTTTAGCCCATATTAGGGGGGTCAAGGAAGTGGAAAATAGGAAAAGGAAATAAGGCCCTATGTGCCTGTAACTCCAGAGTCTTGATCCACACATTACTGCTTGGCTGATGAATCTTGATAAATCATTTAAACGGGCTCCTGGAAACTGCAAGGCTGGAGAAGCAACCGGAAGTAGATCATGTGCTTGTACAATAAAACTCAGCTGGCCGGGAGAATCCGGAGACACTCTCTCGACAAGAGACCAACTTATTAACACTAATCCCGAGGAAAACCAAAAGTGGCAACACTTGGGTTTTCACGTAAAAGGAAAGCGGAAGTGGTCTAAACTGTACAAGTAGACTGTGCCGCAACATACAACTAGCTTGTCTGAGTGCATACGAGTGACTGACTGGAGAGGGTAATAAAAAGGGACTAACCCCTCTCTATCAGGGATTTACCCTGAAGCGTTCCACACAATTAAAAATTATAGTACGTATTACTTGGCGCGCAGCCAGTATCCAGTAGGTAAGAGATAGCTGGGATTGAACCTGAAGGGTCCAGCATGACCTAGCTTTATATGGGTGTGACGAATTAACAAATCAGTTAAATAATGTCTCTTAGGCAAAATTATGGGATGCTGACCTTCATAATTCAGGGCGTTGGTCAACCGACCTCTGACGCGCATTAAACCAAAATCGTCTAGGTAGTCGTTGAATGGCAGTTCGCGCAGGTTTATTCCGTTTAACGGCAAGTAAATCTTCGGGGAGTCCGCTTAACTGTATGTAGCGCATAAGATAGTTATGGGCCAATCTAAGGGGGTCAAATTACTGCCTTTGAGCCTTGACGGAAACCACTTGATCATGAGCGTTACAATACGCAGACATTTATCCCAAGAAGACACTGTTGAAAATAATTAAACGTCTCACTGAGTGACAGCCAAAGAGCAGGGAGCTACCGGTTTTAATTCTAATAACTGGTCATCCACAATGGCAGGAGGTGGCATGGAATGCCAAAATTCCTCATACTTGTACAACCAGGGAGGTCCTGTTCACCACATCGGAGATGAAATTAACTCACTGGGGTATCAACCTCTCGACGCAAGGTCAGCTGGATTGACATCGCCAGGGATATGTGACCACTTGGAATCTTCTGTTAATTCAGAAATCTGGGCCACCCGGTTAGCTACAAAGGTTTTAAGTAAATAGGAGGAAGTTTTAATCTACTCCAGGACAATAGCAGAATCAGTCCATAAAAATATTTTTCCAATGGACATATGACGGCTTAACAGCTGTCCCTGACATGTGAGCTAGTTTAGCCAAAAGATGTGCGCCTGAAAGTTCAAGACGAGGCACAGTCATCGTCTTTAGAGGGGCTACCTTAGTTTAGCAGTCAAAAGCGTACAACAGACGACTTGCTGAGAAGCTGACCGAATATATAAGACGGCGGCATATCCAAGTTGGGAGGCATCAGCAAACCCATGTAACTGTTTGGGTGGCGACGCAGAACCGAAAGGACGAGCAATTTTTACTTCTGCCAAACTAGTCGATAACATGGCCGCAAAGCCTTTCCAGAGTTGAGCCAGGTCATCAGATAATGGGGTACCCCGAGGAAAACCAGCAGTGGCAAAACTTGGGTTTTCACGTATGGAAAGCGGAAGTGGTCTAAACTGTACAAGTAGACTGTGCCGCAGCATACAACTAGCTTGTCTGAGTGCATACGAGTGACTGACTGGAGAGGGTAATAAAAAGGGACTACCCCCTCTGTACATTTAGGACACAGCCTACAGATTGATAAATTATTATATTATGACGGCGGCAAATTTAAATTCGGATAAATACCGAAACCCATACTTCCCAATAACCCTCCCAATTTCACCATACCCACCACTTCTTCTAGTCCTTCTAACTTTCCTCCTCCTATGCAATCGGCAACTGACACTGGCAAATTCAAAATTCAAAATTAAGCACACTCCTGGCCACCGTACCTAGCGCATAGCGCCAAAACCGGTGCCTATGGTCACTTAACCTTGCCTACTATGTAGGCAAGTTACCTTCGTATCCTGCCACGTGGAGGCGGACCTCTACATATTCGCGGCGTATTACCGCTACTTCTCGAGCAAACTGAACAAAGTCGTTAAAATTTTGACCACTTTTCACTAACTCTTTACATTCTCCCGGCCAATTCTCTCGCCTCCTTTTCAGCTTGAATTCCGTATGGATTCTTGCAGCGTCGAGGAAAGAACATCGGAAGAGAAAGTGGTGCACAGTGTCCCGTTCACCGCACTCGCAATTCGGGGAATCTTTCAAACCCAACTCATGGAGCTTAGAATTGAACTCCCCGTGGCCCGTGAAGTATTGCGTTACGGTTTGGGATAGCTCCAGCCATCGTATCGATAGTCTGTGACGCAAATTTGGCAAGAAGTCATATGCGATTCTTCCTGTTTCTGCCTCATCCCACGTCTTTTCCACTTCCCAATCTCATACTCTCGGATCTTATTCTTTGCAAGAGTAGTAGGCATCTGACTGGACAGCTCCTCACCATCGAGGACAATCATGAGCCCTTTTTTAAACTTATGTGTAAGGGCTCTCATCTCAATAAGGAGATCAAGCGGCAACACACCAGCGACCACCGGTAAGAAAGCCGTGGATGATGTCGCATAAGCCCTTGTTACAGAGCATAAAATTACTCTTTGCATCCCCAACAGAGTGCCGCTGTACGACTGCATGTCAAGCTTGTCGGCCCAACAGGCAGCTGCGTACGCTGCGACATTCTCTATTAAGCCCCTATAAATGGTTAGGGCCACACCAGTCTTCAGCCCCCACTCACCACGGGCTACTCTTTTTATTTCCTGGCATAAGTTGAGACATCTGGAGGCAACCCACTGAATATGGAGCTTAAAAGAAAGCCTCCAATCCAGCAGCACGCCCAGGTACTCAAACTGGATCACATGGACTATTCTGTGATCGTTCACCCTTATCCAGGGAGGGCGACTGGGATGATGTTTGCCTTTCATTAGCATCACTTTAGACTTATCGAACGAAATCCGAAGCTTCTCCCCTTGACACCATTTTTTTATTCGGGTTACTACAGCGCTTACACGCTCCTCTAACTCCCGACGAGAATCACCATGAACGACTATTGCAAGGTCGCCAGTGTATGCAACTGAATCACAATAATCCATCATCTCTATATGCTCTAGCAATCCGTCCATGACCAAATTCCACAAGAACGAGCCCACCACCGACTCCTGCGGACAACCTTTAGTTATTGGCCTGGAAATTTCGCCGGCTTGAGTCACAAGCACCGCCACCCTTTGGGTGAGGTAGCTTTGTATCAATTTCAGAAGATACGGTGGACAATCTCTTCTTCTAAGTGACTCTAATACAGTCGGCCTCCAGACATTATCGAAGGCACCAGCTATGTCCAGGAATACAGTGAGGACGTATTTGTGCCCACTGCCACGGACCACATTTCAAGATCGCATCTGTCGTCGATCTACCCAATACAAAACCATACTGACTGGAACTGAAACTGATAAAGCTTTTCAATCTCATTATGATCAGTTTCTCCAGCAGTTTCCCAAAAACAGGCAGGAGTTGTATCAATCGATACGACTTTGCATCATCGATGGGCTTGTTACCACCTTTATACAACACTTTGACAAGCCCTGTTTTCCACTGACTGGGAAAATATCCCTTTGAAAAGGTCAAGCAGATACTGGCTTAGAACTCCTCATTTTTCCGGACAATTTCTCCATTAATCATATATATGTCGGGTGTTTAATTTTCTTAACCCTCTTGTTCTTAATTTTGCCAATAACGAACTTAATATCATATATGTCAAACTCGGCCACGGAGCAATCCAGAGCTGGTGACTCATAGGCTCCTTCGCGACGACTTCTTTGCAATAGAGTGTCATCCAGAGGGTTATCCTCCGGGAGGAGTACTTTCAATAAGTGCTGAGTCGATTCTTTCCAGGACCCAACACCCGATATTCCGTCTATATTCAGACTGGCTAGTATCAGGTGTGTCTTCATCTTATTAGACGGCACCTTGTGTACAATACCCCATGGATCTCTATTGCTTTGTGACTCCACGAACTCCCGCCAGCTTGAGGTCTTGGCCTGCAACACCATCTATTTATACTGGCTTCGGGCACTACGATACTCATCTAAATGTCATTGACGGGATTCCTCATTCCGTTCCCGTTGGTACGGTCTTCGCTTCCTGGCTACTTCTTTTTTAGCTGTTGTCAGCTCCCGTGTCCACCAAGGGACACAGCGCGTACGACTAGTGGGTATTTTCTTTAAAGCCTCCCCACTTACGCCCGGTATTGCCTCAGTCAGCTCCGTGACCGCCTTATCAACACCAGCAATGGTATCCTCTTGGACATGTTTGGGAGCAATACTGCGCTGAAGGAGGGTCTTATATCTTTCCCAGTCAGCATGTTTGACTGAGTATCTTTCTAGACCCTCATAGACGAGACATGGCTTGGTGTCCCAGGCAACTTCGAAAAGTATAGCCCTGTGATCACCAGTCACCCAGTAAGTCACCTTCCAACCATATACCCTGTCAACAGCAGAAGCTGTGCACAGTGTGACGTCCAGGTTGTGCTGAGCGTAGTTCCCATTTCCTACGTAAGTCTTTAGATGTCCGGGCATGTTCACGACGCATAGATCATTAGAGACAATGCACTCCTCAAAGTACCTCCCTCTGTCATCCAAAGCGTCGTCATACCACGTAGGTGACCATGCATTTATGTCAGGGGCCACTATTATCTTTTCTCCTCTATTTTCTCGCAAGAGCCGACTTAAATGAGATATAGACGTTCTTATGTCGCACGACGGCTGGCAGTACAAGCTTACCAGCATCAACTCAACGCCATTTGCAGCCGTTATCAGCACACAAGTACAATGACTGGTGCTGTATTGTGGCAGACGCAATAGAGTGATGTCTGGATTGCACACCGCAACAGCAGTCCATATCCATCTATCACAGGAAGCGTGGACGATACGCAACACTCTCAGGTCATTGTCCGTAAAATTATGGGCTTCTTCCATAATCTGTGTTGGCTTGTGTCGGTGTAACCCTATTACTCTCAAAAGAAATATTAAAATTTTAGAATCCTGTTGTGATCTCTGGAATTTAAATAAATCTAAAATTATGATATTTCAGAAGAGAGGTAGACTTGCTTCTTCTGAACGTTGGCTTTATAAGGAAGGGTTCACCCGTGGAAGTAGTTAATCAGTATAAATATCTGGGTCTTTTGTTGTCTACCCGATTATCTATGATTTCTCACTTGAAAGATAGAATCTCATTGACCAAATTCGGGATCAACAGGTTCTGTCTGATTTCATTGCAAATACCTCTGTCGCGCCTTCGGCTAAATATACTTTTTTTAATGCAGTTTCTCGTACCGTAGTTTGTTATGCCTGTCAGGTTTGGGGCTTAAAAATGTATGAAGAATTAGAAATGTTACACAGATTTTTTTTATTAAAAAAGTTTTCAGATTGCCCTCAGTGACCCCTAATTATATGTTTCCCATTGAAATGTCTACAACACTTATTGAGGTTTTTATATTTTCACTACATTTTAGCTACTGTCTCAAAATTCTTATCTTGCCTGATTACCGCCTTCCCAAAATATTGGTTTTGGAGATTATTAAAAATAAAATTTTTTTGTTTAAGCATTGGTCTTCCTTAGCTCAACGTTACACCTGTATATTTGATTCATCCGCTAATATGTTTAGTTGGCGGACGCAACTGACGATCATTGTACAAAGAATAGAGGGTCACCATCTTGAAGAATGAGTGGAGTTGGCTAATTGGTCTACGAGGTTTTTATTGTATAAAGAGCTGGACTATACTGTCAAGCCTTGTAGCTTGATTCCAATTCAACGAACCTAACGATTAGTCAACTTGGCAACGCTATTCAGAATTTCGCGGTGAGCTGCTCTATTTAAATTATACCCTTTGGGTTAAGAGAAATAACTCCTTATGTTTAGCGAACATAGCGTGTATCTCTCCAGCGAGGGAGGATATCTACCACTTTTTGGCAGAGTGTTTCATTCTCTCCAAGATACGTTTGCTTTATGTTGATTACGACAGACTAACTAGATCGCAGTGAATGTTGTTCCTCCATGGGCAAAACTTCATAGGAATTATTAATTTTGCGAGACATGCCTGGCACTAGAGATATAATTTAATTATGGAATTTAAGTTTGATTAAGCTTTCTTTGTATTGTTACGATTCAGCTTCTTTTTTTTGTCTTAACTAAATGTATTTAGTTATTTAGAAAACTAATTCTTTTTTTATTAAAAAAAAAAAAAAATTAAGTTTAAGTGAATGACTTCCTTAAAGGAGTGATTTTTTTTTTTTGTTTTTTTGATTATTATTATTATTATTATTATTATTATTATTATATTAGTATTATTATTATTATTATATTTCCACTCTTGTTTTCTTTCTTCTTTCAATATTTGTATGCCTTTGTTAGTAGTTTTTATGTTCTTAAATGTTTATTCAATTTATAAAACAATTTGTAATTATTATTATTTATAATATGTACATCAACCTCCGGCAGACGATTTACAATTGTCTACTTTATTTATAATTGTCCATATATATTTATTTATTTTATAATGAAAAATGGCATCGACTGCCGGGCCATTATTAACAGTTATGTCAATAAAATTGAACCGAAAAAGTTTGAAGGAAGATATTTTAATTTTGTTGAAAAAGATGTAATTTGATGGAAAAAGACTGATATTAATTTAACTTGACAAAAAAGTTAATTTAATTTTTTGTTTTTAAATCTATTATGGATCTTCAGAAAAGCGTGATGTTCTCTCAGGTGATATCCTAACCGCGTTTTCACTAGTTGAACCTGAATAACAGATATCACTGAAGTGAGTTTAATGTGCACAACAAATAATTTGTGCATGACATTGAACTTTACCAAAATTAAAAATTAATTATTATTACTGTTTTCATTAAACAATAACTTTTTTTAAAGATCTATTGCACTGAATTATCTAATTCTTATTTTCACAAAATTTTCATTTCTTAGATTATATCTTGGTATATTTAGGAGACACGAACCTTAAAAGATAAATGAAACTAAAAGATTTCGTATCTTACAGCTATATTTTATGAAGTTATTGGAAAATGAACGCATGAAGTATATTTTAAATTATCATTATCAGAGGAAAAAAAAATTAAAAAGGCAAAAGTAATATTTATTTTATTTAGGAATTAAAATTTAGTATCTATATTAGTTTGTGGATATATTACAGCAATCAATAAAATCGACAGCATAATTCACTATTCTCATCTCTCTGATCAAAGTTGCAGTTGAATGCAGCTTCCAAAAATACAGCTATATAAGTAAAAAAAAAAAAATTTTTTAGCGTATTTCTTGGGGATTATATCCAAACAGACTGTGAACTAATATATAAAATAGAAATGCTAAAATTCTGGAAATACAATATCAGTTTTAGCTAAATTCTCTTTAAACCATTTCTCGGCTCTCAATTTAATTTTGTCATCATTAAATTCCTCATTGCCTCCGATTTTGCCTGTATAAAATAAAGCAAATCAAATTGTGAACCAATAAAATAAGTAATTTCATTTTACTTACTCTGAAATGGAAAATAAACTAACCTCTACGAATAAACCCTTGTGCTTCTGGATTAATCAATCCTTTAGTTTTAGATGACACTATAGTAGGTGTAAAATTTTTACGAAAATTATCGATATGTAAATAATCCGCTAGAGTTTTAATTTCATCTTCGGTCATTTGTTTGTTTAAAAATGTACATATTTTTCTTATATTACCATGTAAATCCTAGGGAAGTAAATTAAATAATTAATTATAAGAATTAACCTAAATGAAATTATTATCACTAAGTGGGATGGGTTCTTCAAATAATAGAAAAGGAAACAATCTGACAAATAGTAAGCTTTTGCCGTAAATAAAATTACTAGATCATAATTTAACTAGGTCAAAAAATATATTGCAAATAATATTCAAATAATCCGATCAAATAATAGCAGTGGGTATCACAATCTATTTTAACAAGTCACTCACTCGCAGTAAATCCTCATAAAATAAAAACAAAAAATTTGGATGATTCCTCTTCTCTCATCCTTCCTTAATATGTTCCCAATATGGAGAATACACAGCTGAAAGAAACAAAAAAAACAAAAAACAAAACAGACTATTCTGTTGATACTTACTTGGATCTTTTTCAAACAATTCCCAATATTTCTCAAATTCACTTTGATAATCGATTGCTTTAAATAATTTACTGAATTGATAAAATGAGACGGCAACATCAAAAGGATTTCTAGCCAAATAAACCACTTTACAGGTGTCTAATAAATTTGGTGGCATTAGACTGAGCGGTAGATGTGTTTTAAAATGCCTAGGTGACTTCATGGTCTTGCCGGTTACGTAGACTGACAAAATAATTTTAAAATATTAATATTAATACATCTATTATAACTGCATTCTTAATTTTACCTACAGAAATAAGTTTATTTATATAATTTTTATGCTTTGTAGTACAATATACTGTTTTGTAGTACTTAAGAGAAAAAAAGGTCAAGAAGGGATAACAAGAGAGAAGGTGAACGCTAAAGAAAAAAGAGATTTATTCCACGCGAAAGCTGACAAGCGGGCTTCCTCGAGGAGTGGGCGACATCACTCCCGTGAAGGGGATTGAAGAGGAGGAGCGGGGCAGGGAAAAATCGCAGGAAAACGAAAGGTGCCTTTGTTGTGTGTGGTGATTGTTAAGAAACATTTACAATTTATGTTATGTGAACACCACGAACCAGGCTTCGTGTAAAATAGTAAATAAAATATAAAGAAAAATTCAAAAAAAAGGGGGAAACATTTCTGATAGTACTTGTCTGTTGGCCAGATTAATTGAAATATTGTATTTATTTATTTATATATATGGGCAGAACCCAATAACTAAACAATTACAAATTTAGGTATAAAATATTAATCACACAATTATTGCCCAAATTACAATAACTACAGTAATAGTAATGATAATAAAATATATATATAAAATGTTCAAAATACTATATAAGAAAATAAAAACTTAAAACTATATATGTACAAGAATATAATATAATACATAAAACTGCCAAAAATATTATTTCAAATAAATAGAACGAACTATAAGTTTATTTATGGTGGACATTCACTTCTTATTATGCGACCATGGCTATGGAGGAGAAATGCGAAGAATAGCAGACTTAATGATATGAGACGAAGAATGGAAAATGTCAAGATAATGGAATGTTGAATGGTATTATTGCCAATTCTACTGAGTCGATTAAGACCAGAATGTAGGAGATAATTATAGGAGAGATGAGGTACAAAGAAAGTAGAAGGAAATCTATGGTTATGAAGATGTATACGAAAATTCAGCTGGGAAAGTAATAAAGAACAGTCAATATGATTATTAAGTAGTTTGAAGATAAACATAAAGTCAAGATATGTACGGCTTGATTCTAAAGAAGGTAGGTTTGTAAGCTCCTGTAGTGCAGGTATGTTATTAGAAGTATAAGGAATATTTAATTTAAAAGAAATCAGCTTAAAGAATTTATATTGAACATGTTCCAGTGAGTGTTTGTGAGAAAGAAGATAAGGAGACCAAACAGGAGTAGAAAATTCAAGTTGTGAGCGAACAAGAGAGCAGTAAAGATGTTTAACGGATGAAATATCATTGAAATTACGGGTGTTTCGAGAAATGAAACCCGACAACTTCAGAGCTTTATTTGCATTGTCTCAATATGGATGGAAAACGACAGGTCAGATTGAAATGTGACACCTAAATCATTTGTACTCAACAGCAGAAAGAGGACGGTTATTAAGACTGTATTTATTATTAAATTTTATAGAGGGTCTAGAAAAAGAGAGAAAGAAGGATTTAGCAGTGTTAATTTTAATCGATTGTCATGAAACCAAAGACTCACTTCATCAAGAGTTTTCTGTAAACGCAACAAATCTTGTGAACATTTTATTTCACAGAATAATTTCAAGTCATCAGCAAAGAAAAGGAATTTTACTTGGGACATATATTACATGTCCCATGTAAATTATAAAGAAGAGGTCCCAAATGCAAGCCCTGAGGCACACCTGAGGAAGCTTGAATCGTATGAGCAAAAGAAGAACGAACCTTGACAGTTTGAAATCGGTTGGTGAGATAATTTCGGTACCAAGTAAGAAGAACTCCTGAAATACCGTATGATTGCAACTTATTCAGAAGCAAATTTATGTTTACAGAATCAAACACTTTAGACACATCTAAGTAAAAAACGTCCAATTGGAGATAAGATTCAAAAGCTGTTAGGATAGATTGTTGAAGGGTTAGTAAGTTGGTGGTTGTTGGTGCTTAGGCGTAAAGCCATGTTCAGGAATAATTAAAAATTATAGCGGTGGAGATATAATATCTTAAATCAAACTTTCGAATAACTTTGGAATTACAGATAATATGCTAATAGGATGGTAATTTTTTACATCCTTACGATCATCAGATTTATAAATTGGTATAACATAACTATGTTTCCAGATAGCCGAAAATTCACCAGTACAGATGTAAATTAAAAGTTAAACGTTTATTTTATTTCATTCTGATGTTATTTCTTATTTTCCCGAAGCTATTTAAATTATATGTATGTTTTGAATTTACTTGGCATCCTCTTTTCCCTTTTTGTCAAAAGTTGCTGGCAGGCCGTATAAATAGGCAAGTTTATACCTAATAATTTATACCAGTTAACTCGTTAGCAGAGGGTGTTAAGGCGCCCGCTTTACAGTAGAGCACAGGTTGGCATCTAGCTAGGAACACTATTTTTTTTGGAAAGAAAATTATTTTTTTATTATTTATTTATATTATAATTATTTTTATTTTAGAAAACAATATATTTATTTATAGATTATTACAGTTACATAATTTTATTTAATTATTTTAGAGGAGCCAAGGTAATTGTTCATTTTATTTAAGACAGTTTCTCTGTTGAACCTCTGAAAGGGAAAAAAAAACAGAGTGGCGTCCTGGAACTTCCCTTACTATTCTGCCGTTTACTCACATTTTCCTGAACCCCTCCCATCACCACTGCAGCTAGCGGCAACTTTGTGCAACTCAAAGGGTTTGAGGTGTATCAATGACTCGAACCCGGTCCTCCGCGGGATAGTCCAGTATGCTAACCCTTCCCGTCTACTACAATTTAAACTCTAAGAATAAAAATTCTCTCATATATTTCAAATAATACAATAGTTAATTATTTCTTTAATTTAACTGTAAGTCTTTATTATATCAGTAATCTATTTTTGGAACAACTAACCTGGAGTATCAATATATTTGATTAATTTTATTACTTCTGGATCATTGTCATTTAATTCCGCCATCGCTTTCAAGTGTTTATCAGTCAAGATCATATTGTACCTAAAATTTATATTGAATTTTTAAGTATTAAGAAAAAATGCCATACAACCAATTTCAAGTTTTTAAAGCGCTTCTCAAAATACTGTTATTGCCAAAAGGAATCAATCTAAAAGGAAGTTACTTTTTGAAGGTTCAAAATACATACTATTTCGGTTTATTTTTATCGGAACTGAATATATTCATATTTAAGGAGAAGTTGTAAACGTTTGGACCAGAAACTATTGTGTAAATGAAATAAAGACCGCTATGTTGGACCCATCACAGACCACTGGTACCGAAATAATTTTTCCATGTTAGAAAGAAACATTCTTTCTCCAAGAAATATTCTCCCATTCTTATGTTCAACTTGTACAAGAGCCTCTTATACAATGGTCCTCCAAATTAAAAATCAACTAAAAAATACCGTTCACTTAATGTCAATAATTTCCATAAAATTAAAGGTTTAAATGACTCTAATAATTTAAAATATCATACTCAAATATTGGAAATCGTATATTCATAGGTATTTTTGACGAAACCTCATAATCTAATTTGTTATTTATTAGCCAAAGTAACTCTTGCATCCAAGTGGAGCCTAAAACAAATATAAAATATTAAACTTTATGAAAATAATTTAATATATCTAGCAACATGGGTAATCTCACCTGATCTAGGACGCGCCACAAGCCATAAATCATCTTGTTTCAAATCAAAAGTATAATATTTTTCAGCATGTTCAGCATACTTTGCTGGAAGTGTCCATTTTTTTGGACCAACTTTTACAAAACTTGCTGTTTGCCCTTTAAACAGTTCTAAAAGCTCTTTACCATCACTTCCTTCAATATTTACAATTTTTTATGGAAACATTATCAACTCCTGTACAAAGCGGAGGGATTAGCTAAGTGGTTAGCGCGTTGGACTCCCACGCGGAGGTCTCGGGTACGAGTCCAGTGCTACCCTTAGATTTTTTCTTCCTAGGAGCCTCTATAGTTCACTGTTCGGTGATGGACAGTGTTGTCTGTAGTGAGAGAATACTGTCCGGAGGCCGGCAGTGCACTGAGAAGGTTCCGGCCGCTAATGACCATAGATGTTGAAGCGCCTTAAATTAAAAAAAAAAAACTCCTGTACAAAAAGAAATGAATTAAATTTTTATTTTATATGTCGAATTAGTCTATAACTTATTGAATTTATACTGTTTTTAATATATCGATAAAGAGGTTATGTCAATTCATTAGTAGAAATAAAGCCTTTACAAGTGTAGGCTAAAAGTAATGATGGTTTTTTTTATTTTAATGACAGATAGCCATGAGTTAATAGGTGAGTCATATGACCGTAGTTATTTAACAACAGTAATTACATAAATATTTAATGCACTAATTAAAAAAAAGAAAAAAAAGCAAAACTCTGATCATTAACATTGAAAATATCATTAAAATGCATGTTTATACATTTAGCTAAATATTTATAGAAACAAATTTACATAAATAAAGCTGCCATCTTTGGTAAACAACAAGTGAAATTCAAATAATAACTTTACTTGTTGTTTTTTGTATTGTATTTGTATTTATTTATTGCTTTTAAAGGATACACCTTTATAGCAAGAAGTTTGTCTGTTGCTTATACAATCAATAATATCATAATATAAATATACCACAATATAATAATGCTTTCTACAACTAAAACAGTAATTATAATTATAATCAGTCGTATAAAACAATCATGTTACTAGAATGACTCAACTGCAGAAACATACAATATACAGGGTGCCCCATATAAACGAGCCACTTTTGAAATAATTCTTAAACGAAGGAAGATATCAAAAAAGTGAACATAATGTTTGTTGAAGTATTTGCGCTCTAGTTTATGATGGTGTTATGTTATTTGATTTTATTGCCGCCTTACGCCTTAAATCGGTGATTGAATGTGGCGATTTCATTTTGATCCCCACTTTTTACTACTATATTGAAAACTACTTAACAAATGAAGAATACATTTTCTAATAAATAAGACGGCTCGGCTCTTGCAAGAAAATAGGGGAAAAAAGATAATTGTGGCCGCTGACATAAATGCATGGTCACCCATGTGGCACGATGACGCTTTGGATGATAGAGGCAGGCACTTCGAGCAGTGCATTGTCTTTAATGATCTGTGCGTCGTGAACGTGACTGGACTCTTAAAGACATATATAGGAAATGGAAACTGCGCTGAGCACAACCTGGATGTTACCTTGTGTACAGCTTCTGCTGTTGACAGGGTTCATGGTTAGAAGGTGGTAGACTGGGTGACTGGTGATCACAGGGCGATCCTTTTCAAAGCTGCCTGGGACACCAAGCCATGTCCCACCTAAGAGGGTCTGGAAAGGTACTCAGTCAAACACGTTGACTGGGAAAGATATAAAACCCTCCTTCAGCGCAGTATTGCTCCCAAACATGTCCAAGAGGATACCATTGCTGGTGTTGATAAGGCGGTCACGGAGCTGACTGAGGCAATAGCGGGCGTAAGTGGGGAGGCTTTAAAGAAAATACCCCTAGTCGCACGCGCCGTGTTCCTTGGTGGACACGGGAGCTAACAGCAGCCAAAAAAGAAGTAGCCAGGAAGCGAAGACAGTACCAACGGGAATAGAATGAGGAATCCTGTCAAAGATACTTAGATATTTATCGGGGTGCCCGAAGGCAATATAAAAAGATGGTGTCGCAGGCCAAGACCTCAAGCTGGCGGGAGTTCGTGGAATCAGAAGGCAATAGAGATCCATGGGGTATTGTGTACAAGGTGCAGTCAAGTAAGATGAAGACACACCTGATACTAGCAAGTCTAAATATAGACGGAGTATCGGTTGCTGGGTCCTGGAAAGAGTCAACTCAGCACTTACTGAAAGTACTCCTCCCTGACGATAACCCTCAGGACGACACTCATTCGCAAATAAGTCGTCGCGAAGCAGCCTATGAGTCACCTGCTCTGGATGTATCAGGACGATCGACGACAGATGCGATATCGAAAATCCTGGAATTGTTGCGGGGCAGTGGGCACAAATACGTTCTCACAGTATTCCTGTGCATAGTAGGGCCTTTGACAATGTCTGGTGGCCAATTGTTTTGGAGTCACTCATAAGAAGAGATTGTACACCGAATCTTCTGAAATTGATTCAAAGCTACTTCGCCCAAAGGGTAGCGGTGCTAATGACTCAGGCCGGCGAGATTTCAAAGCCATAACTAAAGATTGTCCACAGGTCTCGGTGTTGGGCCCTTCCTGTGGAACCTAGTTATGGATGAATTGTTAGAGCATATTGAGAATATAGATTATTGTGTTTCGGTTGCATACGCTGATAACCTTGCAATAATCGTCCATGGTGATTCTCGTCGGGAGTTAGAGCAGCGTGCTAGCGCTGTAGTGACCCGAATAAAGAATTGGTGTCAGGGAGAGAAGCTGCAGATTTCGTTCGAGAAGTCTAAAGTGATGCAAATGAAAGGCAAACTCCATCCCAGTCGTCTTCCCTGGATTAGGGTGGACGATACAGAATAGTCCACGTGACCCAGTTTGAGTACCTGGGCGTACTGCTGGATTGGAAGCTTTCATTTAAGCCCCAAATTCAGTGGGTTGCCTCCAGATGTCTCAACTTGCACCAGGGAATAAAAAGAGTAGTCCTTGGTGAGTGGGGTTTGAAGACTGGCGTGGCCTTAACCATCTATAGGGGCGTAATAGAGAATGTTACAGCGTACGCAGCTGCCTGTTGGGCTGACAAGCTTGGCAGTCGTACAGGGGCATTCAATTGCGAATGCAAAGAGCCATTTTGTCCTCCGTAACAAGGGCCTATGCGACATCATCCACGGTCTCCTTACCGGTGGTCGCTGGTGTGTTGCCGCTTGATCTCTTTGTAGAGATGAGGGCCCCTACCTACAAGTATAAAAAAGGGGTAATGATTGTCCTTGAAGGTGAGGAGCTGACCAGTCAGACGCCTCCTGCTCTTGCAAAGAAAAAGATCCGAGGGCACGTGATTGGGAAGTGGCAAAGACGCTGGGATGAGGCAGAGACAGGCAGAATTGCATAAGAGCTCTTCCCGAATTTGCATTACAGACTGTCGATTCGATGGCTGGAACTGTCCCAAACCGTAACGCAATATTTCATTGGTCACGGAGAGTTCAATCTAAGCTCCATGAGCTGGGTTTGAAAGATTCCCCGAACGGGACACAGTGCATTACGTTCTCTTCCGATGTCCTCTACTCGACGAGGCAAGGATCCATATGGAATTCAACCTGAAAAGGAGGGGAGAGAACTGGCCGGGAGATTGTAAATAGTTGATGAAAAGTGCTATAAATTATAAAGTCTTTGTTGAGTTTGGTCGTGAAGTAGCGGTAATGCGCTAGTATAGACGGATATGTAGAGGTCCGCCTCCACGTGGCAGGGATGGTAACTTGCCTACTATTTAGGCAAGACTAAGTGGCCATAGGCACCAGTTTTGGCGCTATGCGCTAGTTACAGTAGCCTGGAGCGTGCTTTAATTTGAAATTTTGCCCAACAGATGAACCTTCCGTATTACGTCTGCCGGAATTGCTAAGCAGGTTTGGATCTGGCGAGGAGTAAAGTGAATGAGATGTTCATTAGCCGCTGGATCGGTAGATAGGGAGCGGAAAGCTGGCCTTCCAGATCGCCAGATTTAACCCCTCTTGAATTTTATCTTTGGGCATATCTCAAAGAAAAAATTTATGTCAGAGAACCAACAACTCCAGAAGCATAGAGAAGACTTAATCCAAACCTGCTTAGCAATACCGGCAGACATGATACGGTTAGCAACTTTATCTGTTGGGCAGCGACTTCACTTGTGCCGGTTAAGCCGAGGAGGTCATTTTGAATAAATAGGAAATATTTTTTTTATAGATTTTAGTAAATAAACTGGAATATTGTTTTCTTTTAATGATGTTTTACCTGATTTTTAAGTCCCTTGTGGTTCTAAAATAAGTATTAAGTTTTATCAGCATTTGAACTCTCTTATTTATTAGAAGTTAATAAGAAAATCCCCTTTTAATTTTAGTTTACAAAACAAAGAAACAGAAAAAAAAGACGAAATTGAATTTTTATGATCCGATATCTCGGCAACGGTTTAAAATATTGAAGTGGAATTAACTGCATTATTCTTCATTTTTTAAGTAGTTTTCATTACAGTCGTAAAAAGTAGAAGTCAAAAGGGCATCGCCACTTTCAATCACCGATTTAAGGTGTAAGGCGGCAATAAAAGCAAATAACATTTACACCATCATAAACTAGAGCGCAAATACTTCAGCAAACGTTATGTTCACTTTTTTGTTATCTTTCTCCGTTTAAGAGTTATTTCAAAAGGGGCCCGCTTAAATGGGACACACTGTAAATGTATATTGCGCAAATGTATGCTGAAAACTTCTGTTTCAGAAACTGGGATGCAGGAGAGCGTAGAGGTAGACGAAAAGAATTGAGATTCTAACTTATGTTAGAATTTTTTGTAAATACTGACTGGAAGAAATCAACAAATTTGTCAGACAGCAATCTCTGGTTGTCTATCGGAGAACCCTCAAAAGCAAGGACGGATGGTAGAGGAACTTCTTTCTTCTTATTTTTAATAAATTTCCAAAAGGCCTTGCAATTAACTTGAAGTAAATGGCCAGATCGTTTGCAGAAGGAACGTTTGTAGGCTTCCTTGATTTTAATCTTACACTCAGCTCTGACATCCGAGAAGGCAGCATAAACAAAAGTAGTCTGAGATTTCTTATACCTGTTATGTAATTTTCTCTTCTTCCTTAAAAGCTGAATTATTTCTTTAGAAAACCATACAGGATAGCCATGCTCACCAAGCTATATTTAGGTATATATCGCAATTTAACTTCATTAAGAAGTTTGTGGAAAATCCCTAAATTAGTATTAACATCATCAGACTTCAAAACTTTGTCCCATTTCACAGACAAAAAGAAATCATTTACATCAGTGTAGTTGGTCTTATTAAAGTTAAAATAGGATTCCCTTTTTAAGTGGATTATACTAGATTCATATCGAATGTCAGTTAATAAAGGTGGATGATACACATCCACAGGCAGAAGAGGATCAGCATCTGTAGAAACAGTGATGAGCACTGAAGACAGTACTCAATCCAAAAGAACCCATCACAATTGAGTTCATCATTACACTGAGTCAAACCCAACAAATTCCATCCATTCCCAACAGCCATCAGAAAAAGCTCACCATTTATTAATATTCGGCTGCGAGACATCTCCACTCAGCACAAAATCCCTATAACCTCTAAGATTGAAATCACCTTAAATATGAACAGAAGCATTAGAGTATGAGTCAATAAGTGTCTCCGCAGTCGATAGAAAAGAAATATAATATTCCAAACAAGAAATAGGTGGGAAATAGACTGCACCAAAAATGTGACTGCTCACGCCAAGTCTAACAAAGACCCACAATTGTTCAAAAGGTTGTTATTAACAAAGGGTATTCGAAATGAATGCAGCGTAGAATTAACAGCCACTAGCACACCTCCTCCTCTAGTCTTATTAGCCAAAGACAAGTTTCTATCTTGTCTATGAATATTAAACTCGGAATTTAAAATTTCACTACTAGTAAAATTCTCGTCCAGCCAAGTTTCTATAAAAATTAACGTGACAAAATTAATTAATTTCTGTAATTAACATGACAAATTAATATATTGATATTTTATATGATAGAACATGAATAAATAAAGATAGCCATAGTAAATCTTACTTCTTTTTTTTAATTTAAGGTGCTTCAACATCTATGGTCATAAGCGCCCGGAGACTTCTCAGTGCACTGCTGGCCTTCGGACAGTGTTCTCTCACTACAGCCAACACTGTCCATCACCGAACAGTGAGCTGTAAAGGCTCCTAGGAAGAAAAAATCTAACGGTATCACTGGACTCGAACCCGGGACCTCCGCTTGGGAGTCTATCGCGCTAACCACTTAGCTATTCCCACCCCCCAAAACTTACATTTAAGAAACATTTTAGATATTATATAATTACTTCTTAAACATTTTTTATTTTTCTCGTGGTAGTACAAAGTGCTATTATTAATTATGCTGACATTTGGATGGATCCGAATTAGATCCAGAAAACACTTTCTCCGAAGCTGTGTATTAAAAGGGTCAAGGGTGTATCCAAGGGTGTATCCAATGTACTAGCACTGGATTCGCTCTGGCTAGTATTAAACGGCATCCCGTGCTATTATATAAGAATGGGTCAAAGACTCCCGAGTGAACTGGAGCCGGAATGTCTGGACTGAGGACGAGATTCTCGGACCCTATTTGCAAGTATCCCAGTACCTTCCAAGCGAAAATTCGCTCTATTTGAAATTGCGTCCAGTTTAACCTTGCATGGATATATCGGAATTAGGAGAATGTAATCCTATCCGATAGCCAGGCTGCCATTAAAGCAAACTCAATGACCTGGCAGGAGGAATAATGTTACCCTATTTTTGGTGCCAGGGTATGCTGGCATGTAAGGAAATGAGATGGCCGACAACCTGGTCTGGAAAGACGCTTCATCTCCCTTTTTGAGACCTGAACCCTTCTATGAAATAAATGACCAGTCTCTACGGGAAGAACTCAGAAAGGAAGAGGAAGTGAAAAGAGCACAGCTCTGGAAAATCCTCACAGGACTGATGCAAGCTATCTGAGAGGCCAATTACAACCAGAAAAGATCTGAAGCGTGCATCGGTGCATATATAAACAGGTTTCGAATGGTGACAGGTTTGCTCTCATACCTTTGAAGAGTCAGGGGGCACCTGAAGTAGCTGGATCTAAAATACGATAACACCTGTGTGGTGATGGAGGGTACTCCAAAACAACTCGTAATTTATCATAGATTATTTGGATCCTGAGTAGTTACAAAGCAGAGAAGGAAGATATATCCTCCCCAGAACTTTCCCAGATCCTGAGATTCCTCAAAGATCTTAACCTGGAAGGGGTGCTATAGGGTAGGCCCTTGGCACCAGTGGGTTGGCACAATAGACCGCTTTTGGCCGCAGTCCGCTGTATCACTATAAAAAAAAAAAAAAATCTATTTAGCAGAAGAGAATAGAAAGCTTCGGCGTTAGTTAGAAGATAATATGTTGCCAACGTTTCGACAAATATATTGTCTTTTTCAAGGCATGAAAAAAATATAATATTTAAAACATGACCCTTAATATTGAACAATTTAATAAACAAACTAATAAGTGCAAAAACTTTAAAACAAACATCAGCATAATTTGTTATAAAAAATTATAATAATTTTCAAAAATTAATTCATCTTTCCTCTCATTATTTTGTTTATTACATTGTTCGATGTTAGTGTTCTGTTTTAAACATTATATTTTTAAAGATATTATTATTTTAAAAGAAACAATATATTTGTCGTAACGTTGGCAGTGTAGTTGTTTAATTTTCTAATATTTACTACTGTTTATTTTCACTATTCTCTTCAACCAAATTCATAACGGTCAAGGTCAAGAAGAATCCTCCATTAGTTTTTTATTTTTATTGATTGTTACACCAGCGTTTTCTACGCTATAAGTAACACTGATAGCACTAGCACTGCACTTTACATAAGCATGCACGCACTCGCGCACACGCATTCTCCGACGAGAGAAGCTACCCAGCGGTAGCACCCCTATAAGTTGAGCTAAATGCTCTCATCGCTTGAAGAAAGGAAATCGCAAGACACCCTGGGAGGGTTATCGGGAATAGTGCGGGAGGATAGGTGGCGGACTAAAGGATTAAAATGGGACTGCAGGGATTGATGGAATTTTTTATACCGGGTTCGGGCGGCTAGATTGACGAAAGGAATTTCAAGGTCTCTATGTATGGTTAGGTTGGAAACATAGTAAGGAGCATTAACGGTGGTGCGAAGGATTTTGGATTGAAGGGATTGTAGTCTTTGGAGGTTGGAACGTTTTGTTGAACCCCATAGCTCAATGCCGTACGTCCAGATGGGTTTTAATATTGAGGTATAAATCAGTCTTTTATTGTCTAGTGACAGTTTAGATCTGTTGTCCAGTAGTCGTTTCAATAATCGATAGCGTCTGTTGAGTTCAATTCTTTTCAGTCGTGTGTGAGGGGTCCAGTTTAATCTTTTGTCTATGAACAACCCAAGGTAGCGAACGACATTAGTGGGTGGGATAGGAATTAAATTGTAATAGATTGGTGGAAGAGTGATGTGGCGTAATATTTTGGGATTTATTTTCATTTAGTTTGATATTCCATCTATTGAACCATTTCTCTAAGGAGAAGAGATGGGTTTGGAGATTTCTATGTGCTATTACTGGGTCTCGGTGAGAGGACAGAATTGCAGTGTCGTCTGCATAGGTAAGGAGAACAGTTTCTGGATGGGTTGGGATATCTGCTGTGTATATTGTGTACAGGATGGGACCAAGGATACTGCCTTGCGGAACGCCCGCTTCGGCTTTATGGATAGGAGAGACTGAGGTTCCGACTTGTACCCGGAAGTAACGGTCAGTCAAATAGGACTTTAGGATAAGATAATAAGTAAACGGGAGGATGCCCTTAAGTTTCCAGAGCAGACCCGGGTGCCATACTCGATCGAAGGCTTGCCTCACATCGAGGAAAACACCCGAGCAACATTCCTTCTTCTCAAGGGAGGATGCGATGGCGTCAACAACGCGATGACACTGTCGTATTGTAGAATGGTGACGTCTGAACCCAAACTGGTGGTCTGGTATAATATTGGAGGATTCAATTATAGGGAGGATGTGTTTAAGAAGGAGTTTTTCAAGGATTTTGCCAAGAACAGGCAACAAACTTATAGGGCGGTACGATGTAGGAAGATGGTGAGGTTTATTAGGTTTCGGAATAGGACGGGTAATTAGGAAAGGGCTGTGGTCTGAGGAGAGTTCTGTGAGAGTTGAGATATCATAGTAGTGTGATATCTGGGATATTATGAAGAAATCAAGTATATCAGGAAGTTTGGAAAGGGATGTAGGCCAGCAGGTAGGTTGGTTAGGTGATGCGATGCTGTAATTTTTGGAGAGAAGGACATTGAGTACAGTTCGACCACGAGGGTTCGTTACGCGACATCCCCAATGTTGGTGCTTCGCGTTGAAGTCACCACCTGAGAGGAATCTAGGACCAAGGGTGTTGAAAAAGGAGGTAAATTGTTCTTGGGAGATGGATTTGTTAGGAGGACAATATACAGCAGCGAGGTGGAAGTTATGTGGGTGGGCTGATAAGGAAATTGCAGAGGACTGAAGGTAGTCAGTGGAAATAGGAGGGAGAACGTGGTGTTTCAGGGAGTTTCTAACTACGAGGATTGCCGCGCCACTATGGGCTGTGTCATCCGGGTGGTCAGTCCTGTATGTTTGATAGTCTGTAATGTAGAAGTGCGATCTGCCAGTAAAGTGTGTTTCAGTAAGTAGCGCTATGTCAATACGTTTGTCGTGAGTAAAGTGTCAAGTTCGTCTCTTTTAGGAAAGTTAAACCATTAGCGTTCCAAAGTAGGATGGTTAATGACGAGTGGGTTAGAGGAATTATGGGTTAAGGCGAGGAAGGAGTTGGGTAATTAGGGTGTTTAGTAGATTAACTAGAGGGGCGAGGAGTGATTCAAACCTTTAAAAGAAGGAATTTAGGACGCCTGTTATATCTGGATGAGAGGACTTGGAGAAGGATGGGAAGGGTATGACCTCGCGATTTCTGAATAGGAATCGTTGTTGTTTGACCTCTGGCTAATTCTTTTTCATATCGGATTCTTTTTAATTCCTGTGGACTTCGCAACCGCTGAACTTGGAAGAATGATTTTCATAGCAGTTAGCGCAGGTAGGTGGAGAGTCTCTATTGTTTTTGGTGCACCGGTCCCAAAGATGTGGCCCTGCACACTTGACGCATCTCGGAGAGATATGGCAGTACGCCCGTATTGTTGGCATCTCTTACATTGGACGATTTCTTTAGTTTTGTACGGTTCTTCTACCTGAACAATAGTATTTAGTAATCTAGTAACGTTAAACACATTTTTGTTGTTGGTATCTGGTTCCAGATCTACGAAGAAGAGAGGAAGTGGTGTCTTTTCTTTAGGGTGTCGGATGTTGGTTACATTTCTGACGTTGAAACCTTTCGCCTGTATTTCCTCTTTTATTTCCTGAGGTGGAATTGAGTATTGCAAGTGGCGGAGAACCACTCTAAACGCCTTGTCCTTTTTTAATTAGTATGTGAAGTACTCAAATTTTTGTCATTAGATAATGCATGGTACCTCTATAGAGTTCAATTGAGTGTGTAGTAAGAAGAATGTTAGCTGCAGTTGCCTTACAGGAGAAATTGTCAGCCCCAAGTAGTTGTTTGATGTCATTGTTTAATGACATGAAGTCATTTATTTTATATATGTATATGGGGGGGCAGTTTGTGGTCAGGGCTAAGTGAGTCACTGACCTCTGGCAGAACGCTGAATTTATTATGTGTCACAAAATCTGACATTGCTGCTGTTGTTGTGGTTGCTGTTGTTGATGCTGTTGTTGTTGTTGTTTTAGGTGCTGTTGTCGTTGGGGAAATGTTGAATTACTTGATGTCATAGGTAGAGTTGTAATTGCCATTTGTTGTTGAGCACATCTCTGTCGGGTTAACGGAGGTGAGGTGATGAGAACTGTCTTTTTGCCTCGTTTTCTGTTTTTGATTTTCTCTGGGGTTAAATTCGCCATTTCCGACGATCTTTTGGTTTTATTATTGAGGACGTTGTAGACTCGTCCCCAGAGGTAGAGTGCCCCCCAATGTCGGTTTCGCTTAGACCTATTGTCTAAGCTAGCCGAGGAGGGTAGAAAGTTTTTTTTTTTTAGACCTCTATTTGATTATTATTTATTTGTGCCATAATTATTTTAATAAACTTAAATAGAAAAATAAATAAATATATAAAATACATATATATATGTATATAAGTGAATGAGAGAAAAAAAAAAATGAAATGCCCCTTTAGCGTAAAGAAGAGTTGACGGGGCCAGCGAGTATACTAATGTGCACTACACGTTATGTACGTGCATCAAAACAAGAGTTCAGTAACAGAACAATAGATGTTTGTTTACCTCACTATCGTGTTTGACGACTGTTCTTTCTCTCTTCTATCACTTATAAAAGAAATAAAATAAATGAATAAAATAATCAGCAGAAAATTAAATAAATAAAAAAACACTTCTGAATAATTTGATAAACTAAAAATCTTTGCTTGAGATTCAAACTAAAAGAAAGAAACTAAGAAGAAAATAACACAAATATATATGACAGGCACAAAATAGATGTTGACTCTATGAATGCTCAGAGTGAACACCTCCTCTATTAGTTACTTTTTAAACATTATTTCTCTCAGGGTAGTGCGGAGTTTATTATTAATGCCAGCAGCTGGCCGATAACCAAACCTATATTTTTGTGAAAACTAAAGTAATTCTAAGAATAATAAGTTGGAATTGATAAAGAATAAATGGCCTCAATTATAAGACCCTGAAAATATATTTGCTTATCTATTAAATATTACTTCTAAAAATTCTATTTTATTTTTTTAAATTTATTTTATAATATTAAATATTTTAATAAAAAATGTTATATTGAATGTAAATTTACGTATGTATGAAGTGAATATCGTCTATTTTACGTAATAATGGAATAAAATATATTTTTTTATTGTATTGTAAATACATTGTTTATTATTAAATTATCAAGATATTCAATAACGAAGACATATCAAATATATATATATATTTAACTAATCAGATGAATATCTAAATTAGAACATTTTTAATGCATTTATTATTAATAATAAGGATTAAATGATTTTAAATAAATAAAGTCTTGATTATCTTATATTTTTAATTAACAACTTGAAATAAATCAAATAACAAGTCGGACAACAAGTATTCCAATAAACACACAATATCTATAATTAAGCACAACACCTTTTAATTGTCAACACCCGACATATAAACAACAGACCCTTCCTTCATCTTTTATTAGACTAACCTTCAACCTACTGTACCATTAGTAAGTGACATCTAAAGGCCCATGTCATACCAAATCCCACAAAACAGTAACACAAAAATCAAATTGAGCTATGGGCTGCGCCCTTAATGACTTGAAATTGAAAAAAGCTAGTGAACAGTGGCAAAAATTTGTAAAAACTATAAGCTAATATTAACAACTGAAAAAAGTGTTCATATCTTGTGATGATGAATAATAAGTAGCAAAAAATTATATCCTAGGAATTGAATGAAATGAAATCAGCCACTAATTTTAAATTCCAAAAACACATTTTTTTTATTTATTAATGACTGCAGTTGCATATATTGTGGAAGAAGCAAGTGGAAAAATTGAAATAATTTTGGAAAATATCTTAGTCAATTCTAGCTTAAATTGAAGTATATATTAGAGCAGTGAAATGAAATTAGAACTATTAGCGACTAAGTAGTACAAGACACCGGTACAAGAACGGTCGGAGAACTCAGCCACTCTTTGTCTTTTTACCCCTTCTAGAAATCATATATAAAGGACAGATTTTTAACTAACAAGAGAAGCATTATTTCACCAGTCTGTTTGAGGCATTCATCGAGTATAATCTGAGAGAGAACATCCGTGTTCCTAAAATGTTAAGCACTTGAGTATAAATCAAACAAGCTAAGATACAGTTGCTGTATATTTATGGTACTTGAGTATTTAAGTTCATTTAAAGATAATATATTTATTTTACTAAAATACAATTCAAAATATTCACACACAAGCCCTTTCATACACCGCTCGTGCTACAAACTACTACAAACAAACTACACATTGAACACCAATGACATATTATATATAAATATATAAATAAGAGTTGAAAATGACGAATGTTAAGTTTATTTAATATCAACTTTCATCTGTAATTACAATATGATATCTACTTCATGATGTTAAACCCATTCAATCAGTGAGTTAAGTAAAATAGTTATTACGTGTAAAATTTAAGAGGAAAAAAAAATAAGCAGACTCCTCAATTCCCTATTTGGTCCAACCTCCTTCCCGTCTTACTTTCCGCTGCTATCGTGGTCTCGGTTAGAGAATAAATCGTAGGCTAGTTCTAGGTTAAGTAGTTTAAAAAGTTAGTATTTAATTATTAGGTTTAGCTAGTTGATAGTTTTAATTTTAAGTTAGGCTAAGTTTAGGATTAATATTTAGTAGTATTTTGGGAGTATTAACATTTAATTATTAAGTAGTAGGATTAGGGAATTCCGACGAGGCTGCGGTGGCAACACTGTGAAAGAGAGAAGGTTAAAAAGAGACTGAAGGTCGTGCCCGTGAAGGTAAACCACGTGGTGGAACTTTCCTTGTTTTACTTTGAGAAGAAAGGGAGTCGAGGCAACGACAAAACGACGATCGTCCGATTTGCCCATCTCATCTCACGGCAGCACTTTCCTTCGAGGGTTCCAGGCGAAGTCTGGAGAGAACCAGAAAAGTACAAAGAGGGGCACAAGAAAAGCTTTTTTCTAGTGGTCACAGAAGAAAATAAAGATAAGTTCTGACAATTGTGGTGGTGCAGCTAAATGTGTTTTTTTATTATTTGGTTGGTTGGAAGTAACCTGGTCAATTCATTAATTTACACCTTTAGAGACAGAATTTAATTTATTATAACATATTTTTATTTTCTTTCTGTTTATTTATTTATTTTTAATTTCATTTATTTTTCTTTACTCATTAATTTTATGTTTAAAATCTTTTACTTCTGTTTAATACCTAGGTTAGATTGGACAAATGTGTCATTAATGTCCTGTTTTTTTGTTGTAATTAAGAAAGAAAACCAGGCCTGGTGGTGGTACTTTTTTGTTGTTGTAATTATTGAGATTTGTTCTAATAAAAAGAGTTTGTAAAAAGAAATTTGTGTTTTGGTTAATTATAAATAGATTAAAATGAACATGGTTATTAAAAATTATTGTCATAAGTATCAGAACAGTAGCCAAGAACTATCTTACTGTCGAGCTCGAGTGTGGCAGCGTGGTACAGCAACAGCTTGGCAGGCAGAGAATCACTAGTTCAAATCCGATCCCGTGCAAAATTTTTTTTTATTATTAATTACTTTTCCTGGTATCTCACTATTTTTATTTTATGGACTTATTTTTTATTATTGATTTATTTATTTATTTTGTTTCCTTTTTCCTATCCTACCTCCCTTTTATTTTCTTTTTTTTTTCTATTTTTTTTTTATTTTATATAGATGTTAATCTAGTGAATCCCCCCGTCTCCTCTGAGTTAGTCTGGCCGCGAATAGCGTTCCTTTTGCTGTGGGGTAGCGTAGCATAGTACAAGTTAATAATTTTTTCAATAGTACAAGTTAATAAAAACAATATGCTTTGGCGTTGGAAGTTGAAATCAATGTGACATCCGACTACGAGTCAAACTGTAAACAAATGTTTGTTACCTATATTTTTGTTACATTAAAGTGAGCAACGTAAAATTTAAAAATCTGGTGTAAACACTCACACGACTTTCTCTTACTCCAACTCTAATAGTAATAAATGACGAATTTTCTACATACTTCAAGTTCTTACTATTTTCATTTTACTAGCCTAGTCTTTAGTGTTATACAATGGGAGAATCTAAACTTAATATTGTAACGCAGCCATGTAAGAGGTGCCATCTAGGAGAGAAAGCAGGTACCTCAAGTTCTCCTGCTGGCGGCGCGCTCTGCTCTTTCCAGAATGTTCGTGAACCTTCCAGACTCTTCCCCACCGGTATAAATAGTGGAACAACAGTCAGTTTACACAAGGTCTTGTTACAAACGGAGTGCTCTTCCACAGACATCCCATTCCGACCAAAGTCCTGAACCTAATTTCCTCACAACCCAAGCAATCAGTCATAAGATGGATGGGTGTTTCCTCCTCTGTCTCACAGACTCTACAAAATGGATCCGGCATGAGCCGCATTATGTAGAGATGTCTCCTTAGTAAGAGATCCAACCAGATGCCTGAGAGTGCTCCGTGAAAAGCATAGCTACGTCTCACTAATGGCCTTGTCCGGACCCCCGATGAGCATTTTGGACTGCCGAAAACCAACTGGTGATCCATAAGGATGAATGCTGTGAAGCTGTACATGTCTGGAAGCCTGACAGGCATGTGCCAGAAGACACGCCAACAAGCAGCTCGGGACCAATGAAAGGAAGAGAGGCGCCTACTTTGGCAAACCTATCCACCTCAGTAGAGGGGAAATGGGGCAGCTGGCCCCTTTTTTCAAAATGGCGGCCACCCTCATCCCTTCTCCTCATCCCCACCCTTCCTAAGCCACGCCCACTTACCCCCACCCCTCTCCAACTGACCAATCATCGAACTGGATGAACACTTAGGCTCCTGACTTTCTTTAGTGACCTTGTATTTGTAAGTTGTTGAAGATTTGGCAGAGATGTGAGTGAGTATGTCGGAATACACAGGTTACTGGGCTACAAATAGTCAGTATAACAGCAATAAAGAATTGCAAGGGGAACACGGGGAACAAGGAAAAAGAAGAAAACAGACCTACAAATAGTTGGTTAGCGCTCGCTGTATTATGAAAACCTATGCCAAAAAACAAAAAAACTAGTTACATATAACACAACGTACACTTCTTTATTATACAATAACATAACAAAAGATTACTTCAATACACACTAAAATTACAAAGTAGTCGCCAGGGCACTTCAACTATACTATGCCTCCGCTTCGGATGGTTCACCAGCTAAGAAATCTCTCACAACACCTACAGACAGTACCTAGCCAATGCATTAGGCCACACTGCTGCTTGGCCAGTCGTGTTGTCGCTCACCATGAGGGTCCTCACTTCATTTCGACCTTCTTACACTTAATTTTTTGGGAAATTGAGAGACAATTAATTTTTTATTAATTTATGACTCTAGTTGCGCAAAATATAAATTAAGAGATAAAATAAAAAAATATTACCCCTCCTGAGGAGAGGAAGTAAGAATAACTTCACAGTATTCTCTGCTTTCCGTAAGAGGCGACTGAAAGAGAAAACCACTGACCTCACTGTCCATGGGCTCAGTTTCTCCCTTATCCGTTCTTTCTCTCTCTCCCTGCCAACACTTCTACCCTTCTTTCCGTATTATCTTACATTGGGCAGATAGGGCTCATTCAATCGTGGTGAAGGTACTCAGTCTAGGGGTAGAGAAACAGAAACATGCTTCGGTCCAGCTCCCCACACAACCTTTACTGGCTACGAAACTTAGTGCCAAGGAAAGAAACCGGCAGAATAAAGGATTTCGTCATTGGCTAAGAACAAGTTCTATAAATATTGAACGGTGGAATGTTCAAGGATTATCTACAAAGGTAAGCTTTCTTAAATGAAATAAATAGGTACAGTTGCTATTACTTGTCATTTTTCATTGTTACTATACAAATCAGATTATCTTCTAACATGTCTCAACCTATCTGCACATGCCATATCCTATCCGATGACATAGTACTTTCGGGAACTAAGACGAAAGGAAAAGGAAGTGAAGTGCTAGGAAATTTTATGAATCGATGGAGTGGAGTAGAAATTAATTTGAGAACCAAATCTGGAGTGTTAATTTTAGTAAATAAAGTAAGAAGTGATAAACGAATATTAACAAATGATAAATGAACGAATCATGGCACTAAATATAACTCTTCATGCTAGAGAGCTGGTAATTGTTGGTGTACAAACTCCTAGTAATAATATGAAGGTGAAATTAAGAATAATTTTTGGGATCATTAAAGGATACTTTGCAGAAACTACCTCCAAGGAAAGAAATTTTTATAATGGGAGACATGAATGGCCGTTCAGGAAAGAAATTAAACAGTAATATTTTGTGGGAAATTTAGTGAATGGGAAAGGAATAATAATGGACAAGACTCATTCAATCGTGCCATCAATTTAACTTAAAAAATTGCCAACACTTTTTATCAGCATAAGGATATCCATAAATTCACTTTGCATAATGCTAGTAGGCATACGCATGACTTTAGTGAAAATTCAGGATGTACATGAGATGGCTCAGAGAGACACTACAAAGTGTTGGCTTATGCAGTACTCTAGCATAAGCTAGAGACTCTATATGGATTATGCTACCTTGTCAAAATCCATTGTGCGTTCCCTTGGTATAAGCGAATCAAAGATAATGGTAATCAAACATTAGAGGAGAACACACGGCAAGAAGAAGTAAAGTAAGAAAAGAAAAAATTTAATATCCATTGATGGCAGAAGTTAAGTATTCATTTTCATATCAAAAGAGATTAAAAGAACAACTGATAGGGAACAGATCTTCACTCAAAATTCTTTAAATATATATAATTTACTGATGAGGCGCATTAGAGAAGTAGCTCATGAAGTGGTTCCAAGTTTAGCGAATAAAGGAAACTTGAGTGTGAAAACTAAGTTTGCTCTGTGCATGTCGGTGTTGTCACACTGTCTGAAAAACGCATCCTGAAGATGGACGAACGCCCGAAACCGGTCGATGACTACAAAATGAAGCAGGCTAACGCGGAAAATGTCTCTGATGACTTTTTTGGTGCTGAAGTTTGTCTGCTAAATCTTCTATTTCGGGTTTATACTTGGTACATTTCAAGGCCAAGCAAGCGCCACTGACTTCATCTGTTAACCGATTCCGTTTGTTTGTCTTAATATTATTTAATGCTGAGAACAATGTCTCACAAAAATATGTGGATGAAAAAATTGTTAGCAAAACAACTAAAGGAGATCTCGAGGAGCGGTCAATAAAATGTACACTTTTTTTTTAAATCTTTTCCAACGTTTCGACAAATTTATTGTCTTTTTCAGGGATAAAATTAAAAAAAATGTTAATCGGTATTTATAATTTCCATGAAACAAACTAAACACAAAATATGTAGTAAACAGAGAGAGTTGCTAACTATATGAGCTACATTATCAGAAAAAAAAAAATTTTTTTGAATTATGAAATATTTTATCTTTGAAGATGCGTGTCACCAAAAATGAGCTCGCGTGTCAACACTGACACGCGTGTCATAGGTTCGCCATCACTGGTATAGAGTATCTATATGTATTCAAGTTGTTAACTGTAAGAAATGATCTTCTAATTGTAAAGAAAATTAGAACATTAACATAGTTATAATAAAAATAGTAATAAAGGAAAATATAGGTAATAGAGTGATAAATGAGTGTCGGGAGTGGGGAGAGAGGACGAAAGCGATCGGGTGCATGGGTGGGGAGTGAGCAGAGTAGGACAGTAGCGAGGAGTTGGAAGGGCAGTAGCGAGGAGTTGGAAGGGCAGTAAGCCCTAGCCCCACCGAGCGTCTGGACGCAGCTGTAAACGAAATTGGTAGCCGCACACCTCTATCTGTACAAAAATTGGTTGCTGCACATCGCTCGTCTTTAGCTGTACAAAGTAGTTGCCGCACATCTGGCCCACCAGTCCATAACCAGAGGAAAACGCGACGGGTATGTGTGTGTGTTGGTGTGAAATTGTGACGCTCCCTCCCCCCCTCGCTGGTATCACTATCAACGGCAAAGAGTGCCGTGGGGAACGTTTTACTTAGCCGAACACTATTAACTCTGTAACGAAATAGTCATTAAGAAAATAAAACTTATTTTATTAGGTGAAGGATCCTTTTTCGTTTTATGTTATTTCAAGTTGTTCAGTAATTATTTCTTGTATCTATTAGATTGTAAGGTTTTTTGTTAGGTTGTAAGTTTTCTTTTTTTTTTGTCATTATTGTATTGTAGAAATAAGTAAATATCATTGTGTTCCTGACGTCTGTTACCTATTGTTGCCCGACCCTACCCCATCCTCCACCAAATAGCTACCGAGCGTACGCTGAGTCTGCTTAGTGTTACAGTTTTTATTAACTTTTTAAAAATAAGAGTGGGGGTTACAAGCGCGATGAACATTACTTACGATCTTATGAACGAACTTACCCGATCTTACCTGGAGTTAAAAAAAATGTTTTTAGCAAATGTCCTATGTGTGTGTAAGTGTGTGTGTGTGTGTGCGTGTATATGTATGTGTGTGTGTGTGTGTATGTGTGTATGTATGTGAACAGCACAGCTGAAAAACGAAAAACCGTAGAAAGTTGAAGCTTGATATTCCGTTTAGGTATCACCATGGGATCTGACCCTACGTTATCTGTCGAAATTCCTTAACCGGAAGTACCACTTTACTAGTTGATTTTTTTACTTTTTTGCAATTTTCTCAAAAATGGCTCCGACGATTTTCTTGAAATTTGGTATATGAACTGTACATACAAAGATCTACAACTTCTATTTGAAACATTTCTCCGGAAAAATTCATTTAAAGCCATTTTTGAAGGAGGGGTTGGTTAGGTTTCAATCTAAAGTTCTATTTCGGTTCACTATACAATTCTGTCATCTAAATAATGTTAATAAGAAATATATGTTGTTGAAATTCCGAGTTTGATAAAATCGGATAACCGGAAATGCGTTTACTTTACCACTTTACTAAAGGATTTTTTCACTTTTTCGCCATTTTCTCAAAAATTGCTCCGACGATTCTCTTGAATCTTCTTACATAAACTAAACATACAAAGATCTATAACTTTTATTTGAAACATTTGTCTGGTAAAATTCATTTAAGGGCACTTTTAGGGGAGGGATGGGGTTATATTAATATGGGGTTATCTAAAGTGCTCTCATATTTGATTATACAATTCTATCATCCAAACAAAATTAATTAGAAATAAATAGGTGGCCAAAATTCTGAGTTTCAAGAAAATAGTAAACCGGAAGTGCGCTTTTACTGAACATTTTCTTCAGTTTTCGAAGAATTTCGTTAAATTTGGTACACAACTATAAAATTTGTCATTATAATTTTGAGAATTGAGTAAGGAGAAAGTTGTGTGTTTCACACCAGATTTTGTGTGATGTGCCTGCCTGTGCAGTGTGTGGATTTTTATACATTATATTTATAAAAATTTGATGTTGGTATTGGTACTTAAAACATTACTAAGATAAATGACCTAGCAAAGAAAAGATGCCAATACATTGACATTTCCTTTGAACCGAAACTCTTTATTTAGATAATACAAATTTCCGTTGAGTTAACCACTTAATTTTCGAACTCAAACGGTACAAGCCTTTTTTCACAGTTCTTCTCTGGGTGCAAAGTGACATATTTATTGTTTTTTTTTGTTTTTTTAATTTAAGGTGCGCCAACATCTATGGTCATTGGCGCCCGAGCCTTCTCAGTGCACTGCCGGCCTTCGGATGGTGTTCTCTCGTTACAGACAACACTGCCCATCACCGGACAGTGGGCTGTAAGGGCTCCTAGGAAGAAAAACCTAAGGGCAGCACTGGATTCGAACCCGAGACCTCCACGTTGGAGTCCAACGCGCTGACCATGTTACACAACCAACGCAAGACTTGTCAGAAAACATGCGTTCTTAACAAGAAAGCAAATATTAAGTTAACACAAAAATTAAATGGGGTAGTAAAAATTGGTAAATAATTAGTGAACAAACCTACATAAAATAGTAAATATTTAATTTAATATTTAAAAATAATAAAGAGAATTGTCAAGAAACCACTGATAACACAAATACCAAAAGTTACTGAAGTATGGAAGTCACAAACTCAATATTACAGAATTAGAATTAGAATCACGGAGAAAGGTAAACTTCTCATAAGACAAAATATGAGAAAAGGCTATGAGAAAAGTTCTGCAAAAATCCATTAAACTAATTGAAGTAATTATTGTGAATAAATGATAAAAACTACAAGGCCAAATATGAGCCCCCAACCTAAATAATATAATTTTAATTAATAATAATAGGTTCAGATAAGGATAGTGAAACCTTGTTTATTCACCAGCAGTTTATGGCCAGCGAAGAGGCTGACACTTTAAATGGGCCCCACTGATAGTTAATGTTAGGTATTTGAGACAATTTCCAAAGAATAATCTAACTTTTAGTCACTCTTTCAAATTAATAATTCCCATACGACATCCTAACCAGCGGTGTAGACAGCAGGAAGCTGACATACAGCCTTCCAGGATCTGGCATTCCTTTAGTGACATCTACTCCTTAGTCCATGATTGGCTGCGTCCAGAAATGTAGACTCGGAGGACCACCTCAACACATTTATGAATGGCAGTATTTAAGTAATTTAAGTTTAAGTATTTAAGTATGAAATATAGAATTTGCATTTGCAGGCCGCAACCTGCCTGAACTTGTTCAAGCATGTTTAGATTTTCAACTGATTATTTTTGTCATGTTTAGGTTTGTTTTATATTTTTTATATATTATTAATTTTTATTTATTTAATTTACAAATAATTGAAAATAAATAAAATCAGTAGAATCATTCGATTCAAATAATCCTGCTGGTTACAATCTTATATAGACCACAATACCAAATTACGAACCGCCGCTAAAAATAATTTCGAAAAAGACCTATATAAATTATGTAATAATGCAGTATTCGGAAAAACAATGGAGAATACAAGAAAAAGATTGAAAATTTATATTTGCTGTCTGGTTCTAACGTCTGTAAAAAATTAGGTTAAATCAAAAAAGCATTGTTAGAACTGCGGAATCATAACTATATCTTGATAAAGACAGTAAAATAACCGAACCAAATTCGACTCCAATACCTCTCCAATGAAGAATTTAATAAAAAAAGGAATAATACGTTTATTAAGTTCAAAAACATAATAATCAATTTATTTAACAACATATTGTCCATTACAATATAGTAACATAGATAGATCTTAATCCTCTTATTGTCGAAAAGAATTTTTAATGATAATTATACTGCTAAATGTGAACAATTGAAAATTGTTTCTGTTAAGAACATTTAGGAAAATGTGAAAATTTGTAGCATTGTAAGAAAAGTGTTTGAGAAAATTTTTGTAATTAATAATTTTCCATGATGAGAGTGATAATTTGTTTGTGGATATTTATATATATAGCATGAATAAAAACGAAACCATATTTTACAATTCTCATCTCTCTGATCAAAATGCGAGTAAATCTCATTCTCTTACAGTTTAATGCAGTTACCAAAGAAACAGCTATATAAAACCAAATATTTCAATAAATTAAAGATATCTTTATAAGATGATCAATCAAGGTATACATAAAAAGATTTTTATTTTTGGAAAATTTCTAATCAGAATGTGAACTATATTAAATAAAAATACTAAAATTCTGGAAATATAATATCAGTCTTAGCTAAATTATCCTTAAACCATTTCTCTGCTCTCAATTTAATTTTTTCATCATCAAATTCCTGATTGCCTCCAATTTTGCCTGTATAACTTAGTATTTGTTAGTATAAGTGAGCAACATGAATTTAAAAGAACTTAAAGTTAATACTCATTAAAGTGAATCCTCATGATAATAAATTAAAGTTAATACTCTTCCAGCTGTAAGAGAAAGTGAAAATAGTAAAAAACTAACCTCTACGAATAAACTGTTGTGCTTCTGGATTAATCATTCCATTAATTTCCAATATTTTATGGTTAAATATAAAAGTTTTACGGAAATTATCGATATGTAAATAATCCGCTAGAGTTTTAATTTCATCTTCGGTCATTTGTTTGTTTAAAAATGTACATATTTTTCTTATATTGCCATGTAAATCCTAGTGAAGTAAATTACTTAATTAATTATCAGATTTACCTAAATTAAATTATCATCACTGAGTGTAATGGGTTTTTCAAATAATGTACAAGAAATCTGATAAATACTAAGCCTTGGCTGTAAATAAATTAGTAGATCATAATTTAACTAAGTCAAAGAATATATTCCAAATAATATTCCAATAATCTTATCAAATAGCAGTCGGAAATACAATCTATTTTAGCAAGTCACTTACTCGGAGTAAATCCTCATAAAATAAAAACAAAAAATTTGGATGGTTCCTTTTCTCCCATCCTTCTTTAATATGTTCCCAATATGGACAAAGCGCAACTGAAAGATAAACATCCTTTATTTTGTAAAATTATGCGCAGTATTTAAAACATAAATAAATGAATAGAGTTAAAAAAAACAAAAAAAAAACAGTATTCTGTTGATACCTACTTAGATCTTTTTCAAATAATTCCCAATATTTCTCAAAGTCACTTTGATAATCCATTGCTTTTAATAATTTATTGAGATGATAACATGAGACGGCATTATCAAAAGGATGCCTAGCCAAATAAACCACTTTACAGGTGTCTAATAAATTTGGTGGCATCAAACTGGGCGGTAGATGTGTTTTAAAATGCCTAGGTGACTTCATGGACTGTGCGCTTACATAGACTAACAAAATAATTTTAAAATATTAATATTATGTCTATAATGACCGCATTATTAATTTTACTTATAGAAAATAGTTTATTTTATTTTGTTGTTTTCTTTGTACCTAATATTCATATAATTTAATCAGAGATTTTCCATGATAGATTTATTCTCCATGGGTATTAGTTGTTAATGAATGGAACTATATGATGCTTAATTTAATGTAGAGTCACATTTTTACACAGTTGTTATCTCATAATAAAGTCAGGTATAAAGAAAAACATTTTACACTATAAACCAGTCAGGTCATATATAACCCTTCCCAAAACATCTTAAACTGATATTGCTCTATGCAAAATCTGTTTATCAAGACAACCTAAGAAAGGGCGTACCTACCGGTCGATGACCATGTACTGGTGCAACCTATCATGAAATAAATCTCTGATGATTTCTAGCTCTGCGGACCCATCCACCACCACTATAATTAATACTTCTAACAATAAATATTCTCTCAGATATAACGAATAATATATTAGTTAAAATGAAATGTTTAACGGAAATTAATTCTTTGATTTATTAGTAACTGACAGTGTTTATTATTTCTATAATGTATTTTGGATAAAGCCAACCTGGAGTATCAATGTTTTTAAGTACTTTTATTACTTCTGGATCATTGTCATTCAATTCTGCAATCTCTTCCAAGTATTTATCACTGAATGCCATATGAGTCCTAAAATTTTAGTTTCAATTATAATGATTAAGAAAAAATGCCGTACAACCAATTTCAAGTTTTTAAAGCGCCTCCCAAAATACCTTAACTGTTATTGCTAGGCCAAGGGTAATCAATCTAAATGAAAGTTACTTTTTGAAAATTCAAAATACATATTATTTCGGTTTATTTTTATCGGAACTGAATATATTCATATTTGAGGTGATGATGTAAACGTTTGGACCAGAACGTACTTTGTAAATGAATTAAAGACAGCTATTTTGGGCCCATCATACAGCATTGATACCGAAATAAGTTTTCATGTCAGAAAGAAATATTCCTACTCCAAGAAATATTCTCCCACTCCTGTTTTCAACTTGTACAAGAGCCTCTAAAACAGGATGGTCCTCCAAATTAAAAATCAACGAAAAAATACCGTCCACTAAATCGCAATAATTTTCTTAGTATTAAAGATTAAATGACTCTAATAATTTAAATTATCATACTCAAATGTTGGAAATCGCTTATCTATAGGTATTTTCGACGAAACCTCATAATCTAATTTGTTATTTATTAGCCAAAGTAATTCTTGCATCCAAGTGGAGCCTAAAACAAAAATAAAATATTCAACTTTGTGAAAATAATTCGACAAAATATCTAGCAACAATGGTATCTCACCTGATCTAGGACGTGCTATAAGCCATAAATCATCTTGTTTCAAATCAAAAGTATAATATTTTTCAGCATGTTCAGCATACTTTGCTGGAAGTGTCCATTTTTTTGGACCAACTTGTACAAAACCTGCTTTTTGCCCTTTGAACAGTTCTATAAGCTCTTTACCATCATTTCCTTCAATCTTCGTAATTTTATATGGAAACATTATCAGCTCCTGTACAAATAAAAAATGAATTAAATTTTTATTTCATATGTATTTTTATTTTATATTTTCATGTTCATATGTCAGATTAGTATGAAAAGGTTGTCATTAGTAGAAATAAAGCCTTTACAAGTGTAGCCTAAAACTAATGATTGCTTTTTTTATTTAAATGATAGATAGACATGGGGTAATAGGTGAGTCACATGAGTGCAGTTATTTAACAAAAGTAATTACATAATTATTTAATGCACTATTTAAAAAAGAAAAAGAAGTAAATCTCTGATCATCAACATTGCAAATATCATTTAAATACATGTGAATACATTTAGGTAAATATTTATAGAAACAAATAAAGATAATATTTATAGAAATTGCATATATACTACCAAATAAATAAGTAGCTCATTAACAGATTAAATATAAGAAAGATGTTAATGAACTTTTTCTATTAGTTCTGTGTATAAAGCTGCCCAGATTTCAGACATTTATAGAAAAGTGCTTTCGGACATTGCTTATATACGTTAAATTTAGTGCCCTAATTATCAGATTCGGGTTTGCAGTTTGATAATATTTTATAAAAAAAATCCAATTTTTAAAAAACACCAGTCAGTGTGTAAAACTGAATTTGCTCTGTGCAAGTCTGTGTTGTCACACTGTCTGAAAAATGCATCCTGAAGATGGGAGAACGCCCGAAACCGGTCGATGACCACAAAATGAAGCAGGCTACCATGGAAAATATTTCTGATATATTATTTATGTTCATGGAAATGAATAAATATGAATACTTATAAAGACACCAACTTACATTTGCCTCTTCCAAACTAACTGCACGGGTATAAGCTTATCAACTACTAACATATCAATTATATAAACTTCCACAAGAGGTGTACACCGCCGTCACTTAACATAATTATTTCTAGAACACACCATTATCTATCGTTATTCTCCTTAATTATCACAATTAACATAGTTTTAAATTAATATTCACTTTCCATGCCGGTGTTTGTGATCGGGCTAAATTTTCGAACAACTTAATACCGGAAATTCTATTCTTATTCTCTCGAAAAAAAAGTTTATAGTGAATGTAAATGTGTGAATATTGTATGTGTGTGTGAGAGTGTGTGGTGTGTGAATAATGTATCTCAAATACGAAAATTCGCAGGAAGTTACAAAAGACTATTTGTACTTAGTACAAAAGACGATTTTTTGAAGCTAGGGTTATTATTATAGAATGTGTAAATATTTCCTGAAAAAAGTATACAGAAATGCCTAGAGATTTAGAATGCCTTGAGAACACCTTCCCGTTGCAAGGCCATATTCGGAGACTAATCAATAAACGATGATACTAAATCTATAACCAAATTTTGAAGTTATTTCTTATGAGAATTCTTCAGTTGAAATAACTTTGTATCGTTTGTGTATTAATATGAACAATTAAATAAAGATAATTATAGCAAATATTACATTTAAAACCATTTTACATATAATTTAATTATTTTTTAAACATTATTTATTTTTCTCATGGCAGTAGGAACTGTTACTAATTATGCGGGTAGTTGGATCCGAAACACTTTCTTCGAAGCTGTCTGTTGTTACGGAGTGGACTTCTGGATCCGCTCTGTCTATTCTTAAATTATATGCGATAAATAAATTCGTATTATATACGAATGGCTCAAAGGCTCCAGAGGGAACTGTAGCCGGAATCTTTGGACCGAGGACCAGATTCTCGGATTCTATGCGCAAGCACCCCAGCATCTTCCAAGCGAAAATTCACGCAATTTGAGGTTGCGTCTAGTTTAATCTCTCATGGAAATGGAATTAGGAGACTGTCATCCTATCCGAAAGCCTGGCAGCCATTAAAACAATGGATTCATATGTTCACAAAAGGTATGGGAATGGGTCGGCAAACTCAATGAACTCGGCAGAAGCAATAGAGTTGCCCTATTTTTGGAAATGCAGAATAGCGTTTTAGATATAAAATGCCTTGAAAATAACTTGCCTTTGAAGGGCAATATTCTAGACTACTCAATACACGCTGATGATAATAAATCTATAAATAAATTGAGAAGCTATTTCTCATGAGAATTCTTCAGTTGAAATAACTTTGTATCGTTTGTGTATTTATATGACCAATCAAACATATTCATATTTTATACGATAGAAAATTAATAAATAATGATAATCATAGCAAATGTTTTTTTTTTTTTTTTTTTTTTTTTTTTTTTTTTTTTTTGGCGCATCAACTACTGTGGTTATTAGCGCCCCCAAATCATTATTTACTTTCTCATACTAACGCCGCTCGATCTGGGATGACACATGCTGCTAACCTAGTTGGCTTCTTGCACAACACCTTGCTGAACAAGGCGGGGAAGAGCCCCAGGTTCTGAATCTTTCCACACGTCCCCACTTATATCATCAATCTAGTCGACGAGGGGGAGTGTGGATTTATTGTTGTGCCATCCCTTTAATTGCCACAAGTAATTTGAATAAAATTCACGACGAGTATAAGTACTTTGGGTGTCATGTTGCATCAATATTTTCATTCTTACTTTTATGTACACTTTAGCTACATAATCTATTCTGAGGAGGCTATTTACTATTAAACTAGTTGGGGTGTGCAGTACTTTCAACAAATGTTCCTACACCCCCTAAAATGGACTAATCCTAAATTTAACTTAAACCTAGTGAGGTTGAAATACTTTTATAAAATTTCTTTCAACCCCAAAATAAAAAACCTAATCTACACATTCACACTAACATTCATGCAATAAATACATTTACGCTAATAAATACATTCACGCCAATAAATACATTCACGCCAATAAATACATTCACGCCAATAAATACATTCACGCCAATAAATACATTCACGCCAATAGATACATTCACACCAATAAATATATTCACGCCAATAAATACATTCACGCCAATAAATACATTCACACAAATAAATACATTCATCCTACACATTCGTACAAAGGGAAAGTACTGTATATTCCTTTCCCCTAAAATAACTAACCTAGTTGGGTGAAGTACTCGATATTCCTTCACCCATGTTTAATTAACCTAAATACTAGCCTAAATGAGCCTATATATATTAATATCTTTTAAAAAAGCAAATAGCCTCCTTGTATAAGGAGAACCCTCTTGTAGAATTGCGCGCTTGTCATGTGGCAGGCCTGCTTTCTCTCTCTCTCGGCGCAGAGCCTGACACCCTTCCAACACGTGCGCCACTGTTAGCCTTTCTCGGCATCGAGGACATCTCGGCCTTCTCCCACCTATAAGGAGGTGCCCATGTGTCACACGTGTATGACCAATCCTCAGCCGTGTCAAAATTACTGAATCATGCCGCGGGTAGTTCTCGATCATGACATTTCGCACACGTGGTTTAATGTCTTTCAATTTTTCACTTATTCTGTCCCACCGACTTTGCCATTTTTTATTGATAATGTATTTCATATAAACCTGTAAGTCGGTGGGCCTTACAGGGGTGACATCATTTGTTTGTGTAGAGGCAGCTCGCTTGGCTGCCTCGTCCGCTCGTTCGTTACCGGACACACCAATGTGGCCCGGCACCCAGACGAATTTCACCCCTTGACCACGTGCGCTTAGTTGCTGCATTAAACTGTAAATATTTAGGACTAACGGGTCCATCGAGAACTTATCCCGGAGGGCCTGTAATGCACTTAATGAGTCCGTCAGTATTAGCGTTTTATTATAATTTTTATCTCGAATTAATTTTATGGCCTGGCAAATTGCAAACATCTCAGCTGTGTACACGGTTGCATATTGCGGAAGTGTCCAACTAAGGGTAACTCCCTCCGTGTACACAGCACTACCTACACCGTCGCCTATCTTCGACCCGTCTGTAAAGACAGGTCGGAAGTCATAATAAAAGTTTAATATTTCTAACAATTTTTGCCTATAGACGACGGGTGGTGTTTCCTCTTTTTTATGTGTTGCCAGGTCCATACGGACGCTTGCAGAGGGTAGTAGCCACGGGGGAAGGTGCGCAAAGCGCCAACCCTCCACCGGGCCAAAGTCTACTCCCTCCGCGTCTAAGAGCTCTAGCGCTCGGACCCCGAGGGGTCGCGTCCGTGATTGTTGTTGACGGTACTCTTGTTGAAGTGGGCCCTCGAATATGGTATGGAATAACGGATGAAACCGCTTTCCCCATATTCCGGCAATGTAGGTCAGGGTAAGCTGTTCCCTCCTAAGTTGAGGTGGTAGCATTCCTGACTCTACATATAGGCTTTCTAAAGGACTGGTCCGGAAGGCGCCTGTAAACAACCTAATTCCTTCATTATAAATTCTATCTAATAACTTCAGGCGTGATTTGCGCGCTGAGCTATACACTGGCGCTCCATATTCTAATTTGGAGCGGGTAAGCGCAATAAATATACGTTTTAGGATTTCCCGCTCCGTACCCCAGTTATAGCTGCCAAGAAATTTCAAAATATCGAGGGTTCTCCTTGCTTTCTTACATGTATAGTCTATATGATCCTGCCACGTTAACTTAGTATCGAATATAAGGCCTAGGAAACGGGTGCTTTCTTTATATTGAATAGGCGTGCTGTCCAAAATAAAGTAGGGGGACTATGCTCGTGCCTCAAGCGGCAAAAATGTAGACACACCGTCTTAGTATTAGAGAATTTAAACCCGTTCCTAGAAGCCTCATTAGCCACTCTGTCTATTGCCTGCTGTAGGGTTTCATTCACCTCGCTAAGATCATTCCCTGATAAATAAATAGCGAGGTCATCAACATATAAAGATATTTGGAGTGGGTCTCCTACAACTTCGGCAAGACAATTAACCGCCATCGTAAATAGTGTAACACTTAATACCGACCCCTGAGGTATTCCGTTCTCAAGAAAATAAGGGTCCGAAAGGACCGACCCCAGTCGCACCCGGAACCTTCGTGACTCTAGAAAGCCACGGAGGAACCTCGGCAGCTTCCCTCTCAGTCCCCATTCGTGACACTTTCGCAGAATCGCATATCTCCACGTGGTATCGTAGGCCTTCTCAAGGTCAAAGAACACTGCCAGCACATGCTCCCTCCGCATAAATGCATTTTGCACATAGACCTCGAGTTGGCTCATTTGATCCAACGTGGAACGATATCTGCGAAATCCCGCTTGATGCTGGCTGTAAAGTCCTCTCGTTTCCAACATATATACCAATCTATAATTAATCATAGATTCGAGGACCTTACTCAAGCAGGTGGTCAACGAAATAGGCCTGTAACTAGAGGGGTCGCTAGGGTCTTTTCCTTCTTTAGGGATCGGTATAATGACTGCTTCCCGCCAACCATCAGGGTATTGGCCCGTCTCCCATATGCTGTTATACAACTGGAGAAGAGCAAGCTTCCCAGCTGAGTTCAGATTTCTTAGCATAGCATATGGGATACCATCAATCCCTGGAGCAGTGTCTTTGCATTTGTTTAGTGCGTGTACTAATTCATGGATTGTCAGCGGTTCGTTGTAAGCGTCATTGATGGCGGTCTCAAAATCGAGTGGCTGTTGCTCCACGTCACCTTTTCGTCGGAGGAATTCGGCCGAGTAACTTTGAGAGCTTGACACTTGTGCAAAATGTCCAGCAAAGGCCTCAGCCACGTCCCTAGGTTCGGTGACGACGACATCATTGATTTTTAGTATTGGTATCGACGGAGTTCTGCGATTGCCAGAGAGGGCTCTTATCTTATCCCACACCTCCTTCAATGTCGATGATGAGGAAATTTTCGACACATATGAGGTGAGGGTTTCTTTTTTAGCTTGGTTGATTAGATATTTCTCCCTGGCTTTTAGTCTTTTAAAGTTTATTAAGTTTTCCTCCGTCGGATACCTTTTAAATCTATTAAATGCCTGCTTTTTTGCCGCGTTGGCTGCCTTGCATTCCGGAGTCCACCAAGGAACGGGGGGTCTTGTGACCCTCCCGCCAACTGTAGGAATGGTGCCACCGGCCGCATGCATCAACGCCTTTGTAAACATACGAGTATCGAGGGTGACATCCCCAGTAAGTGCTGGTGTCACCACTCTAGCGGCGTAAGCAGGCCAGTTTGCTCTTTTGATGTCATATCTCCAGGGGATCACATAATCTGATCTGGAGATGGAGCTCGATACTAAGATTGGGAAGTGGTCACTATGATATAATTCATCCAGTGTGGTCCATTCTAAGCGAACTGCAATGGTGGGTGTTGCTACACTCAGGTCAATTGCACTAAAGTTTCCTGAGTGTGCATTAAATCGTGTTGCTTCACCACTGTTGAGGAGTATCATGTTAGCATTATCTATAATCTCCTCAAGAGTTCTGCCTCGAGCATCAGTCATAGCTGAACCCCACCAGGTGTTGTGAGAGTTAAAGTCACCCATTAACAACACCGGGGCAGGGAGCTGCGAGAGCAGATTCTCCAGATCACTTCTCTGCCAATATATATCTGGCAGGTAAATACTAACTAAAGTGACCTGCAGTGGTGCAGTCAGACGCACGGCAACAGCTTGTAAATCAGTTTGGAGGGATAGCCGTCTGCTGGAGATATTTTCCCGTACGCAGACAGCCACTCCACCGTGCGCCCTCCCACCTGGGGCAGGTTGCACCTCTTTGCTATAAATGATGTACCCAGGGATTCGTATGAATTGCCCCGGGCGAATTTTTGTTTCTTGGAGGCACAACCCAAATGGTCGGTGTTCCGCCACTATTCGGCGTAAACCTTCGATGTTACTTGTATAGCCCCGCATATTCCATTGTATAATGGACTCACACATCTTTATTGTAAAAAATGACCACTCTGGGCAGGATCCAATTCGATTTCAAGGTTCTGGTTCTAATTGTACTTATACTATTTATGTTTTTCCCAAAATAACTAAGATAATATGGATGCATTGTTGGATATTTATATTTATACACATTCATTCAGTGGCACAGTTTTTCCTGGGTTTGCCCTTTGGCCAACCCTTTTTCTTACGTCTTGGAGGGCGGTCCGATATATTTCCACCCTCCGATTCTGATGCTTCTACGTCCGTTCCCAACAGTTTCCACTGTTGTTTAGTGGAACGAACGTTGGAGCTGGCGAGCATTTGTCCTTCAATTTCTCTGCTCCTGCTCCCGCCAGTCCACCCAGTCGGGTAGGGACTTGGCAGGGTTAATTTTGGAGTCTTCCTCCTAAGGGAACGTTTTGGTGGACTAACCACCTTCCATTCCCCTTCGGAGGAAGTCTTTGGTTTAGGTGGTTTGAATTCCACCTTCTTGTCACTCCCACTAGTTGTGGGAGTAATGATTGATAGCCTATCGGCTATCAGTGCCCCTTGAGGGGCTTTAAATTTGAGTGGTGAGATATCTCCCACCTTTTCAATGGTTCCCCTCAAAGCCGGGGAGGTGTTACATGGTGGAATTTCTCCCACCTTTACAATAGCTCCCCTCAAGGACAAGGGGGAGCCTTTTGATGTTTGCCCCTGGACTGGGGCTGTAATTGTATGTGCCACTGATGTGGGTGCCCTTAACTTCTCAGCAAATGAAATTTCATTTGTTACGTAGGATTTGCTTTCCACAATAGCCCTTGCCTCGTGGTATGGTAATTGTTGCAATGTCTTTATTTTCTGTATTTCCTTTTCCTTTATCAGAATTGGGCACCCGGAGGATTTGGCTGTGTGATCACCGCCACAGTTCACGCAAATTACTGGCGGTGTGCACTCTCCTTCATGCAAGGGTTTGCCACATATGCACACTGCCTCTGAAGCCTTACATCTCATGGAGGTGTGTCCAAACTTCTGACATTTGAAACATCTCATCGGTGAAGGTATGTATGGACGCACCTTCAGCTTATAAAAAGCTGCTTCAATCATTTCTGGTGGCTTCGGGCGATCGAAAGTGAGGACAAGAGAAGCGGTGTCCACTAGGGACCCGTCCTGCATCCTCTTTATCCTCCTCACCTCTATTACTCCTTGATCTGCCAAACCCTCCTTTATGTCCTCAATAGTGCTGTTTAGGAAGTCCCGACAAGTGATTACTCCTTGAGAGGAGTTCAGTCTCTTGTGGGGACCTGCTTCCAACTCTGCATCCATATATTTTTGTAAGCTTAAGATGGCTGAAGCTTGGTTGCGGCTATCCGCTTCTATACAAATAGAGCCATCGTTAAGCTTTTTAACGCTCTTTGTCTTTCCTAGGTGGCTTTTTATAAATTTGAAGAGTTTGAAAGAACATTCCTTAGCGAATGATCCTTCCTTTTTCTTTATAATAAAAAATCTACCCCAGTTATCCTCTTCAAGGTTAATAAATTTGAATCCTAAGCTATTTTCCTTTCTGTGGCCGCCCTTGGCTTTCTTCCTTGGCGGGGAAGTAGGGCTATAAGGTTCCAGTGTGAACTGCACCTCAGATGAATGTTTTCCTAAAGAATTGTCCATATTTGCGCCTGGTCGATTTCCAATAGGATCATCAGTCGATAGGGGATTAGGTGATTGGAAAGTAGGAGGGATAGAAATGGAAGAGTTTTGGATTTCAGTAGGAATAGGAAGGGGATTAGCTGGAGTAGGGAAAGGATTAATTGGTGTGGGAATAGGATTAGAAACTAGGGGTGAAAGATTTGTTGGGCTAGGCCCAGATAAAGGTTTATGATTAGCCATAGTAATCACAATTAATTCGTCAAGGTACGTGGTCCCGCCTCCACGGACGCTCAAATGGACCCGGTTACTATCCGGGTGGGCCATCGCACCTCGATATAGTCGGGTGCCGCGGAAGGCAGCGTTCCAATACTGAAGCATCGACCCGTGCCCCCGCGACCCCCCTCCTAACCCTAGGAACCCGCCTGAGGCGGAATTCCCTAGCCTTCCTGGAGTCGGGCTATCCCCCAGGTAGAGCTCTCGGGTGAAGCCGAGGCCGAAGACATGTGTTGGGATCGGACGCCCGCAGGTCGTCGTCTCCCTCAATGCCCAGGATCCCCTTTTCCACCCTAGCCCCAAAGCCTCGTGCCGGCAAGCACGAGGGAGAGATATTTATACTCCGAGCTCTCAACGAGTGCGTGTCCTTGTTCATGCAGTGTGTGTGGTCGTCTGTAAAGGTCGAGTGTTCAGGTGTGAGTGAGTATGTGTGGTGGGGAGCTCAAGTTTACCTGTGGGTGCGCTGAACCCAAGTAGCTGCACACATCAACTACCTCTGCAGGTCCTATGTGTAGTGTGTAGTGTTAAGGATGTCAGTTTGAGCGTATATTGTAGTGTTGTTAGGCTGGGGAACCCGCAGGGACGCCTAGATCCCTGAAGAAGTGGCTAGTCCACTTCCCCCTACGGGGTCATAGCAAATGTTACATTTACAAACCATTTTAGATATAAATTAATTATTTTTTAAACAATATTTATTTTTCTCGTGGTAGTAGGAAGTGTTATTAATTATGCTGGTAGTTGGATGGATTCGAATGAGATCCAGAAAACACTTTCTCCGAAGCTGTCTATTAAAAGTGAGTGGAGCACTGGATCCGCTCTGTCTAGTCTCAAAGAGCATACATTGTATTATATACGAATGGCTCAAAGAGGGAACTGGAGCCGGAATGTTTGGACCGAGGACCACATTCTCGGATCCTATGCGCAAGTATCCGAGCAAGCGAAAATTCACGCTATTTGAAGTAGAGTCTAGTTCAACCTCACATGGAATATCGGAATTAGGAGACTGTAATCCTATTCGATAGCCAGGCAGACATTAAAGCAATGGTTTCATATGTCACCAATTCAAAAAAGAATGTGAATGCCACGGGAAACTCAATAACCTGGGCAGGAGCAACAGAGTTACCCTATTTTTGGTGCCAGCGTACGCTGGCATGGAAGGTAATGAGATGGCCGACACCCTGGTATGAAAAGTCGCTGCATCTTCCATTGTGAGGCTTGAACCTTTCTATGGAATAAGTGACCAATCACTTCGGGAAGAACTCAAAAAAGAAGAGAAAGTGCAGTGAGCCCAGCTCTAGAAAATCTCCCAGTACTGAAGCAAGCTACGATCTGACAGAGCAATTATAACCAAAATAGATCTGAAGGTGCATCGGAGCATCAGACTTCGCATGCTGACATATTTCATCTCGGACCTTTGAAGAGTCAAGGGGCACCTGAAGAAGTTGGAATCTGAGTTATAATGCAAAGGAGGAAGCCCTGGAACCTTTCCAGATCCTGAGATTCCTCAGAGATCTTAACCTTGAAAGGGGGATGATATGAAAAAAAAAACTATTTGGCAGTGGAGAATAGAACAATTTAATAAACAAACTAATAAGTGCAAAAACTCTAAAACAAACTTCAGCATAATTTGTTATAAAAACTTATAATAATTATCAAAAATTAATTCGTCTTTCCCGCACATTATTTTTTTATAGTTTATTAAATTGTTCGATGTTAGTGTTCGTTTTTAAATGTTATTATATTTTTCTATGCTTTAAAGAAACAATATATTTGTTGAAACGTTGGCAAAATTGTAGCTGTTTAATTTTCTAAGACTGAACCACCACTATTCAATTCCATCAAATTCATAACTGTGAAGGTCAAGAAGAATCCTCCATTATTTATTATGTAAACATTATTTCTCTCAGGGTAGTAGGACCTTAATTATTAATGCCACCAGTTGGCCGATAACCAAACTATATTTTTATGAAAACTAAAGTAATTCTAAGAAAAATAAGTTGAAATTGATAAAGAATAATTACCTCAATTAGAAGACCCTGAAAGTATATTTACTTATCTATTAAATATTACTTGAAGAAATTCATATTTATTTTAAAATATTAAATTATTTAATAATTAAAGTTATATTGAATTAAATCTCCTTAGTATCAAGTGAATATCGTAGTTAGCTATAGAGGCCCCAGGGAATAAAAAATCTAAGGGTAGCACAACTGGACTCGAACCCGGGTCCTCCCCTTCCCTTTAGAAAATTTTTAATGTATTTATTATTAATAATGTGGATTAAATTAATGAAATAAATAAAGTCTTGATTATCATATATTTTTAATTAAACTAGTTCAAACAACAGCAAATGATAAGTCGGACAAGTATTCCACTAAACAAATCAATATCTTCTAATTAAGCACTACACCTTTAATTGTCAACACACGACATAAAGTCTACAGATCCTTCCTTCATTATTTATTGGACTAACCTTCAACCTACTGTACCATTAGTAGTGACATCTAACGGGCCCTTGATATACCAAATCCACGAAACAGTAACACAAAATTCAAGTTGATACTCAAGGGCACAGGGGGGGCCCTTAATGACTTGAAATTGAAAAAGCTAGTAAACAGTGGCAAAAATTTGTAATTAATATAACCTAATATTAATAACTGAAAAAAGTGTTCATATCTTGTGATGATGAATAATAACTAGCAAACAATTATATTGTTATTGTAATTTTTTCTGTTGTTGTTAATTTAAGGCGTGTCAAAATCTGTGAAGATTGGTGTTTGGAGCTTTATCAGTGTTCTGGCGGCCTTCAGATAGTGTTCTCTCATTACAGTCAACGCTGTCCATCACCAGACAGTAAGCTGTAGAGGCTCGTAGGAATTAAATGAAATGAAATAAGCTACTAATTTTTTTAAGAAGATCCAGAATTTTTTTTTTTTTCATTAATGACTCCAGTTGCATATATAGGGGAAAAAGCAAGTGGAAAAATTGAAATAATTTTGGAAAATATCTTAGTGAATTCTAACTTAAAATAGAGATATATTACTGCGGTGAAATGAAATTAGAACTGTTAGGGACTAAGCGAAATAAGACACCGTTACAAGAGCGGTCGGAAAAGTCAGCCACTCTTTGTCTTTTTACCCCTTCTAGAAAGAATTGTTAGCTATATTTTTGTTTGGTAGCTAAACTTATTATTGTAACGCAGCCACTGGTGTCATCTAGAAGAGAAAGCAGGCAGGTACCTCAAGTTCTCCTAGTGGCCGCTGGAACCGCTGAAAGTGCTGTTCGAGAACCTTACAGACCCTTCTCCATCGGTATAAATAGTGGAACAACAGTCACTTTACACAGAGTCTTGATTCAAACGGAGTGCGCGTTTGTGAAATTAGAGAAATTTTGTTGGTTTTAAACTGTGTATTAATTAAGTGCTTTATTTGTAATTTATTGTATTAAACAATAAATTAGTGTTTTTCTTATTGAAGTTTAGAGTGTTTTATCTAAACGAACCCACGTAGAAACTAGTTGCAGTAGGTAGTTCAAGGGGAAAAGCGTTACATTTGGTGTCAGAAGTGGGATAAAACCTCCAAGTATCAGCTTTGTTGTAAGAGTACCTAAGTACCAGAAGTCAAACGCGGAAAATGGAAAAACTGATAGCACTTGCAAAAGAATTGAAAAGGGGCTGGGACGAATTGAAAAGGGCTTGGATGAAATAAAAAAAGGACAGGACGAAATGATTGAGAGCCGAGACGAAATGAAAAGGAGCCAGAAGGAAATGAAAGATGAAATAAGAATAGAATATAATAGCTTTATTGAATATTATATATACAATTTACTAAGGAAAAAACCTACAAATAGCATTGTACAAACAGCATTTCTGCTTGGTAAATTACCGTCAGCCTAGAGTTGCTTAATAAATTTACAAATCTATTTTATTTTATTTTTTTTTATGTATGTAAAAGTGTAAAAGTGAATGTTCCTATTTCATCTGTGCCGCTTGGGTGTGTGCGATTAAATAAACATATGGTTTATAGTGAGTACTTTTGTATAAAGAAGTAGCCATCATTTTCTGTATTTTTAATTATTATTTGTTGTTTCACCGAGTATTATATTGTATTGACTATAAAAACCGATTTTTGTTTAAGGTAACTTTATTTCATAATTTAACAATATTCTGTATTTTATTATATTCTTTTGTATTAATTGATATTCAAATAAAATTTGTTTAAGGATCAATCGGTCTATAGTCATTGAGGAACCCAACCTTCCCACATTATAAATCGGTTTTTGGTCAAGCGAAAACCACAAGATGCAGCCAGTACCAGTACCAGTACGGATCCGATTCGAGTTGGATGAAGATAGGGACAATTCTAAAGTAATCAACGTTATATCAATTCGGCTAAATTCAGAGACGACCACGTATGTTTTTCCTACACAATACCAATGTTCAGAATATCATAAGGAATTATTTACTATTAGTACAGTTAGGAATGCATGTAAAGCACTATCAAAGAAAGGCCAGTTTCGCAATATAACAGTTACTTTACCTTCTAAAATAGTTCCGCTGTATTTGGATGATAACCAAAACTTTATGTTTGAGGATATTTATTTGGAGGAGTTAGTCGACGGACGCCAAATATCAGAAACTTCCGTGGACAATCAAACAGAGTTAATAAAAATAATTGAGAGACTGTCGGCGAAATTGGATGCTAATGAGAGGAAACAAGTAAATATATCCCAAATTCAAAAACAGTTTGTTTTACAGAAATTTCAAGGTAAGGAAAACGCCATAGAGTGGATAACATTGTTTGAAAAAGAATGTGATAGGTGTGACGTAATCTCCGATGAAAACAAAATACAAGTTTTGCGCCTATTTTTAGAACAAAATGCTACTGAATGGTACAGTTCAACTTTGTGTAAACTGACTTTACAAGGAAACTGGAAGGATTGGCGTGACTCTTTTATACAAATATATAGTGATAAAAGTTGGCGATCTGTACATTATGCTTATAGTTTCAGGTTCATCAATGGTTCACTATTAGATTATGCATTGAAAAAGGAACGTTTGCTATTAGAAACGGAACCTAAGATGTCAGACAGGTCACGAATAAATCATATTGTCGTCGGGCTTCCATTCTACATCCAGGACCGTCTAGATAAAGAGGAATTACACACTACCGAACAACTAATGAATCAACTACAGAGATATACACAGGCATATCCTAGGACAAAGAAATCTCAGGTAAGAACACAAACCTTTGACACTAAATCGGATACTTATTCTTCTGAAAGAACAAAGCAGAGGCCTATCCCAAAACAACCATGTACTATCTGTGAGTCACATGGGTACCCAGGGCGTTTTCATCCTATTGAATATTGTAGAAATAAGGGACAAATTACGGAGAATAAACGGGTAAACTTTACTACGATTAATGAGAGGGTGGCTGATGCCCAACATGAGCCAAAAAACGTAGATACACACCACTTATTCGATTAAATGTTACAGTTAACAATACCAGAGTTACGGGAATCTATGACAGTGGATCAAACGTAACACTGATAAATTCTAAACTTATAGAAGATATAAAAGATAAGATATTAAAGAATGAGCAAACATTTAAGACAATTAGTGGTGTGCAAAAAAGCTATAATAAGATAAAATTGCCTTTGAAGATTCATAAAATAGAACAAGAAATAGAAGTTTATGTTATAAAAAATAATGCTTTTTCTTATGATGTGATATTGGGATTAGATGCTATTCAGAAATTTCGTTTACTGCAAGATGATAAATTGAATATTCTCCAAAGAGTTAACGAAAATAATGTCGAAATAATTAACGATTTAAATAAAACAGATATTCACAGACTGAATTATTGTGAAGACGAATACTCTGTATATTTAGATAAATTACATCATCTAGACCAAGAAAAGAAAACAAAACTTTTAGAGCTAATAATTGCAAATTCAGCAATATTTGCTAAACACAAATATGATGTGGGAAAGGTAAAGAATCATGAGGCTCACATTAAACTCTTGGAAACTAAATACATTTCAAAGAAACCTTATAGATGTTCGATTCCAGATAACCAAGAAATAGAAAGCCAAATAACCAAGTTACTTGAGGCGGACTTAATAGAAGAATCTGCATCTCCATTTGCAGCACCAGTAACTTTAGCTTACAAGAAGGAAGAAGGGCGACGCTCACGTTTATGCATTGATTTTCGAGATCTTAACAAAATTTTAGTGCCAGAATCTCAACCGTTTCCAATAATTGAAGATATTATAGTAAAAACGAGGAACTGTAGATGGTACTCAGTTTTGGATATTTATTCCGCTTTCTGGTCTATACCAGTAAGACCGAAGGATCGCCATAAGACTGCTTTTGTTACTCAAACTGGACATTATCAATGGAAGAGACTACCTTTCGGATTGAAAATTTCACCAGCAGTTTTTCAACGTGCTCTGGCTACGACAATTCGACAGCATCTTCTTCAGGATTTATGTACTAATTACATCGATGATATCTTGGTATTCTCTGAAAATTTTGACGAAAACCTTAAACATATCCACCAATTGCTACAAGCGATTCAAGAGGAGGGGTTCCGATTAAAATCCAAATCCAAATGTAATTTTGCACAGTCATCAGTACAATACTTAGGCCATATAATCAGTTATAACACAGTCAGTCCTCATCAGGACAACCTGATATCAATTAAGAATTTTCCTAAGCCACAAAATAAAAAAAATATTCGTCAGTTCTTAGGGAAAATTAATTTCTACCATAAGTACATCCCAGACTATACGAGACTACTAGAACCCCTTCGTAACCTTCTGCGAAATAATATACAGTTTCTATGGACGCCTGAATGTGATACGACATTCAGCAAAATAAAAGATTATTTATGCCAAAGTCCAATTTTATCAATTTTTGATCCAAAAAGAGAAACCTTCCTGTTTACAGAACCCTCCTGGTACTCTGGGTGTTGGAGCAGTTTTAAAGCAAGTTCAAGATAATGGGGAGCTACACCCCGTAGCATACTTCTCGAAGAAACTCTCCCCAACACAGGCGAAAAAGAAGGCAATATACCTTTAGTGTTTAGCAATAAAAGAGGCAATACGTTATTGGCAGCATTGGTTGTTAGGGCACAAGTTCCAAGTAATTTCCGACCACAAGCCATTAGAAAACCTTAAAATAAAAGCTAGAACTGATGAAGAGCTAGGAGACTTGGTATATTACCTGTCTCAATATGATTTTACCATACGATATGCTCCAGGGAAGGCAAATCAGAAAGCAGATGCCCTGTCACGAAATCCGGTTCTGGAGTGCTTTGAAAATGAAGACGAAGTGCTTCAAATTGTTAATTTTGTCGCAATTGATGATATAAAACGGGATCAAGAAGACAATTCCAGTGAACTCATTACTGACAAAGAAACATATAAAAAAAATGAAATTTTTTATAAAAAGATACGAGGAAAAGAACGTATTTTTGTGTCCAAAGATTTTGGGTTAACATTAATCAAGAATGTCCATACATACTACGGTCACATTGGAGTAGGTCACATAGCAGCCAAAATTCGTCCTTTTTATTATTTCCGACACATGGACTCCCTTATAAGAGATTTTTGCAAGAATTGTAATACTTGTAACAAGAACAAATCCAGACATGCCGAGAAATTGGTCTCTTATCACAACTAGGCCCAGCAAAGGAGCCATATGGTATCATGTCACTTCATACGATTGGTGGTTTTGCAGGGAATCGATCGCCCAATCGTTATCTCCACCTTTTGGTTGACCATTTCACACGATTTGCTTACACCTGTCCTTCACGTGGGCAACAAGCTAAGGACTTGATTAGGTTCCTTCGACCTATTTTTGAGAAAAATAAGGTGAAGATTCTCCTGGCAGATCAGTATACGGGCATTAATTCAAGGCAATTTAAAACTTTCCTGCGCCATTGGGGTGTCACATTACTCTTCACGGCGGTGGATTGTCCTTTTTCAAACGGCCTAAATGAACGCCTAAATCAAACTCTGGTCAATCGTATTCGCTGCAAGATTAGAGAAAACCAAAAAAATCCATGGTCTAAAATTGCTAGAGAATGTACAGATGAGTATAATCGTACAACTCACAGTGTGACAAAGTTCTCCCCACTCTATCTACTTACGGGAAAACAAACTTCAATACTACCATCGTCTCTTAACCAACCACAAGATTTAATAAAAGATAGATTACAGGCCGCAGAAAATTCTCAAAGGCATCATGATCTCAATAAATCCAGAATTGACCGGAACAGAAAGGAATATGATTTCCAAGTTGGTGATTTGGTCTATGTGGAAACAGGCAGTCGTCTGAACCGGAATAAATTAGACCCAATACGATCAGGACCATTTGAGATTTCGCGTCGGGTATCTTCCGCAATATATGAAATAAACCGCAACCGCCACAGATCACAGGCCAATTTTGTGCACAGCAGCAAGCTCCTACCTTTCCGAGGGGGGGAGATGTAAAAGTGAATGTTCCTATTTCATCTGTGCCGCTTGGGTGTGTGCGATTAAATAAACATATGGTTTATAGTGAGTACTTTTGTATAAAGAAGTAGCCATCATTTTCTGTATTTTTAATTATTATTTGTTGTTTCACCGAGTATTATATTGTATTGACTATAAAAACCGATTTTTGTTTAAGGTAACTTTATTTCATAATTTAACAATATTCTGTATTTTATTATAATCTTTTGTATTAATTGATATTCAAATAAAATTTGTTTAAGGATCAATCGGTCTATAGTCATTGAGGAACCCAACCTTCCCACATTATATATATTATTTTAATTTAAGGCGCGTCAACATCTATGGTCATTGTCGCCCGTACCTTGTCAGTGCACGCATTATGTATATGCGTGTGTGAACAAAATATTTACGAAAAATCGCAGAAAGCTCAAACATGGAAGGTTTTGGCAAAATCCATCAACCGGAAGTGCGTCTTTACTGAATGTTTCTTTTTTCTTGCAGTTTTTCGTGATTTTGTTGAAAACGACTCTAACGATTTTGTTTGAAATTCGTGTACTATTTACACATAAAGCCTACCACTTTTATTTGAAGCATTTTTCAAGGAAAATTGTACTTTTTCGGAGTTCTCACTTCAGTACAATGTATGATTGTTATCATTTATATAATATTAAGGGATATTAGAGGAAGTATTGCTACAACTTTAAATTTGAAGAAATTCAGTTAACTGGAAGTAAGATTTTACAGATTGGTTTTTGAAACATTTTGAAATTTTTCAAAACGGCTAAAGGGATTTTAGTAAAACTTGGAATGCAATTGCACAATAGTAACCAATCATTTTATTGAAATATTTATTCAGGAAAAATTCGCAGACGTTTGTAAAGATCGCAATTTTAATGCAAATTTCGAATGGGTGTTTCACATTATACTTTTTCTAAGAGATGTAATCTTGGTAATTTTGGCAGAATTTTTTATGACATTACTATATTCTTTTTTTTTAAACGAAAGAAAGAATTATATTGATAAATCCACTTATAAAAGGAAGCTGTGTCTTTTTAATGGTTTCCTGCGATAAAATAAGAGTTACCCAGAGATAAGAAAGGGCAGCTAAGGGCAAGTATACATCCTCTCAAAACTCACATAACTAGTGTCTATTTTTAACCTACTAATATAATATTTATATTTTTTGAAACCACACAAATAATTATGCAGATTCATTTAATTTGAACTCTTTGGTTTTAGAGACTTTCTTGTTTTTTCTTGACTTGGTTGTTTTTTTTTTTTATGTTTTTTTTCTTATTTAAGGCGCGTCAACATCTATGGTCATTTGCGTCCGGCGCTAATCAGTGCACTGCCGGCCTCAGGACAGGGTCCTCTCGCTATAGACAACACTGTCCACCACCAGAAGGTCAGCTGTAGTGGCTCCTAGGAAGAGAAAATCTAAGGGCAGCACAGCTGGACTCGAACCCGGGACCTCCGCGTGGGAGTTAGTGCGCTAACCACTTAGCTATCCCTTTCCCTACTTTCTTGTTTTTTTTTAATCATAAATTTGAACGGCTTTGACAAAATGATACAAAATTTTAGTGTACGATAAAATATACAATCACACTAAAACTAACTACTATCAGTCTTATCGATTAATTTTAAGAAATTCAGATTTATTTATTTATTTTTTACTTTTAACTAATATTACTGAAACACTGAAGATGGAAGGACTGTTTAATTAGAAAGTTAGAACAGAGGGCATCTCTACAAACTACCCAGCGTACCCAATGAGCAAATTTTGGTTTCTTTTTTTTGGTATCTGTCAAAACCTCCCGTTGTCGAGTTAAATTCAACACCTCGTTGAGGTGTAGATCAGATTAACGAAGTGTAAGAAGTGAACTGATAACTTCAGTGGTAAGGCAGAGTTAATGATGCGTGCTGCAGGAAACTAGAAATTATTAATGGTGGATAGTCGCTAAAATAAAAGGGCAAAATATCATTTGTGGGAAACGTAGCGTATCTGGCCCCAAAAAACAATTTCCCAGAAAAACCTGATGTGAATAACTCATACCACTTTCCCTCACACCTTTTAAAACTGTATATATATAAAACGACAATTTCTTTTTTAAATTTAAATTTCAAATTGTACTCACTTGTCCAAACATAAATACAGAGGTGATGGAGGGCCACGTACCGGCCCAGCCTGGATTGTAATATAATCCAGTTCAGCGCACCAATAACACTCAATCAATTCCATAAAATATTTGAAATATAATGCGACAAATTTCCTACAAGTATCTAAAATACTTTGGGGGGGGGGGATGGGTGCCGGTACAGTGTGCGCTCTACCCATGTTGATAGATACTGTATAAATATGTGCTCTACTCTAGTATAACTTACTAGGGTAAGGTATTCAGTAATCTCTTCTACGGAAGCCCCCCGTACCACCCATTGATAAAAAAAAACCCTTAGCCGGTCAAACTCGAAAATAAGTGGATTACTGTTCTATTTTCGCGCGCTTACCGTCATGAGGGACGACCATAAGTAAAGTTCAACCGTAATAATAAATGTTTTGAAAATAATAGTTTTAATTTTAATTTTTGTGGATAGTGCATACTAACAGCGTCCGCTCTAGTGCATACTAACAGCGTCCGCTCTAGTGCATACTAACAGCGTCCGCTCTAGTGCATACTAACAGCGTCCGCTCTAGTGCATACTAACAGCGTCCGCTCTAGTGCATACTAACAGCGTCCGCTCTTAGTGCATACTAACAGCGTCCGCTCTAGTGCATACTAACAGCGTCCGCTCTAGTGCATACTAACAGCGTCCGCTCTAGTGCATACTAACAGCGTCCGCTCTAGTGCATACTAACAGCGTCCGCTCTAGTGCATACTAACAGCGTCCGCTCTAGTGCATACTAACAGCGTCCGCTCTAGGGGCGCCATTTTGGCTGTAAGTGTGAGAAAAATATTGATATCTTAAATACTCAATTAACAGAAAATTTCACATATCGATTTTATCGTTCGCTAAAAATTTACAGTGCGTCGCGTATTTATATTGTTTATGTCTGAAAGCTAAAAATATTTACACTATTATTGAAAAATTAACGCAGAATTTGTAAAGGACGAAGCTCGAACTTGTTTGTACATGCATATACTTCTCTGAACAGAAGAGCATTAGCACGCGAGCAGAGCGCTGCTTCAGCTTGTGTTTGAACATGCATAGACCTTGCTTAAAATATATATATATTCTTAAGGGGCGGCAATTTGTCTTTTTGTCCGGGGCGACGTAACCGCTACACTATACCAGCGCCGGAAAATGTTACAGATAAAAGTGACAGGTTTATATCTATGCAGCCATTCTAAGTATAAAAGGGAAAATTTCAAAAAACGAAATCCTATTCTGTAAAGTCGCACGTCTGATGAGCCGATTTTCTTCAAATTTGGAATTCTACCAATGCTTCTAATGTACATTAATACTATATAGGAGATAGAACGTGACATTATAATAAAATGGTACTTCATGTGGAGCCGCTTTCGAGAAAAAAGGCGACACTGAAAAAAAACTTTTCAATAAAGTCGCACGCCAGTTGAGGATTTTGCTGGAATATTCGTGTCTGATCGAAAAGTTGTATCGAAACAGAGCTTCCTGCGATTTTTGGTTTTTGAGATACTTTGTCTCACACGCACATAAACACCATTCGCTTAAAAACATTTTTTCCGTCCTTGTAGGGCCTCACAACTTGCATTTCAGGCGCAAACTCAATTTTGTAAATTTGACACGATCTACAATGCCCCATCGGCAGGAGTAGGTGAAAGTAAAAATTAAACAATTTTTTTTTTAATTATCACGTCTATATAGCACAATTTTGTTTAGAACAAAGATGGAAGAAATTAATTTATATGCGGAAGTTCATAACCTTAATGATTTACTAATATAATAATATCTAATTTAATGAGGCTGAGGAGCCACAAAAGGCGCCAGTCGGATTTTTTAAACCTATTATAAATAATTTTAATGAATTGATCTTTTTCTTTATTTCTTGATTTTTACAGTTATAAAAAATTATTACTGTCATAAAAACAATAAAAAATATATATATTTTTATTATTAATTTTATGTTGCTTTATCTTCGACGTTGCTGATGTTCTTATCAGGTGACCCGCGCATTAAAAGCAATTGTACATTTTCTAAATTGAATTTTATGAGCGGCTCCTCCTGAAAGTTCATTAATTTGATCTGTGCTCGTTGAATAGGGTATTAAGGAAGATTATTCATTAGATTTCTTTAATGCTTCATTTAATATTTTAATGGCACCCTATCAAAATCCGTTAACCGTAAGTGAACTTTTATTGAATGGTTTTTATGAGAACTTGAGCAATTTCAAGAAATGGGAATTACTTTTTTACATTGTAACATTTCTCTGAGCAAGATGATTTTTAAAGGGTTTTGAAGCAGCTGAATCTCTTTATTTGACTTCTCCCAATAATGAATGCCTAAAACAGTATATATTAAACAAAAACACTGGTAAAAATGGACGTTTTTCACAGCCTGTGAAGTATCAAATTTGAAGTTAACTTCCACGGAAATAAGCTCATTTTTTCCCACTTATTAGAAGAAAATAAAAAAGAAAAATTCTTTACATTTTATTATGAAACTAAATGGAATTTGCAGGTTGTAAAGTATTTCTTACGGGTGGGAAAACCCCAATAGCTAGGTATAAAAATTACTGAATTGAATTTAACAAGATATTCTTTCTTTGTAGCAAATAAAAGAATATCTTAATAGTCTATACATTTTGCAAGACGATTTTATAAAGAAGTATAAATATTACTTAAAAAAGTAAAGAAATTATAACCAATCAATAGAAAGTCGATTTCCAATTGAAATTAATCCAAAAAGAAATTATTCTACATAAAAAAAAAGTGTTTCCAAAGACATGAAAGGTTTGTGTAAGAAAGTAAAAGTATAATAAGAATATAAATGCGTTTTAAGAGTGGCTTACAGAATTTTAATGAAAAAATAGAAAATGAAAACATGGTGTATTCACAATACATAATCTGTCAGTAATTATCGTTCAAAGAACAAAAAAAAAATATAAACAATTTATCAAAATAATAGAAAAAGAAGGCCAGTTAAATGTAAACAGAATTTTAACAATTACAGACGGCATTCTGATTTACAAACTAAAAGATCATATTGAAAAAACATGTACAGCAAGTTGTTCAAAATCAAGGTTACGGTACTGATTTTCAATGCGTCTTCTGTAGTAGTATAGTAGGAAAATTAAAAAAAAAAAAATGTATTTCAAGGCTGATAAGATGCTATTAAAGAGTGCAAATTCAGGTGCTATGAACATAAACAAATATTTTCTTTTTAAATTAAGATAAATATACAGTTAGCACTGAATAGAGAATATAGGTTAGGTTACAGAATGAAGCAAATAAACTGATCTAACATAAACAAAGTAACTTCCTAAATTTTATTAGTTCAAAATATCGCATACAATATCTAATCCTAACAAAAAAAAAAAACAATAAATTAGTAATAAACAACAATAATTAAAAATTAAAAAAAATAGCACATCGAAGTGAACTGATTAATTTCCTTCATAAATACTCAAAGAACACACCGTGATCTTATAAACAATTGACAAATTTTAATAAAAAAAATACTTCCTCTTACTTAGGAGTAAGAGAAAGTAAAAATTAACTTTTGAAACAGATGTAAGTTATTAAAATAATTTCTAGACCCTCCTCATTTGATTAAGGAAATAAAATATAATATACGCAGCTAATATTTACAAAATAATTCCTACAAAATAAAAAAAAGTTTTGCAACCAGCATAAACCTCTGTATTGAGGAAGGTAATGAAGAAAAAAAACCTGCGTGTGAATAAAAACAAACAAAAAATTTGACACAATAACCTCCTGGAACATTTAACTCTCCATTCTTCGAAAGGAAAAGCAACGGTCGAGAAGAATCTTCTCCATTCTTCCTTAACAGTTCCTGAGGAAGGACACCAAAGGTGTCCGAAACGTTGAATAAACTTTATTTAAAAATAAAAAGTTCCTTTTTTCGCCCCAGCCAACTAATTTTTTGCTTGTTCAAACAAAATATTGTTTAAAAAGCTATATTTATAGGATAATATCTGATTTTCTAAATATTTGAACTATATTTTTAGGATAAGTAACACTAAAATAAATATTAAGTAACTATGAACTCTTCGTGTTTTGCGGAATTAACAAGTAGTTATTTTGAAACAACCGAGTAAATATGGCAAGGAATTAAAATATATCGCAAGTATAATGCAAAGTTATCAGTGAAAATATTTTGAACTATCAATGAGTAAGAAAATTTCGATCTATTGAAGATTTTCTCCAAACTAGAGGGAAATATAATTTGGCAAGCCAGATTGCACATAATAACCGCCAATACTTTGTCATTCAAACCATTATAACTGTGTATATTTTTAAATCTACATATATCAACTTACCGAAAAAATCTTCCCAAGTAAGGGATCCATCTGAATCGGCACCTTCATCCTCTCCACTCGGCCCGTTCACCGTCGGCATTCTTTCAAAAAATTAAAATAAAACACTAAAAAAAAAATTAACCAACACAAACAATAAAAGAACTTTTTATCACAGTTTTTAGAAATGAACTATAACCTAACGATCTGTACGGGTGGGCCGCAAGACCCACACTGGCAATGTAGTGGGATTAGCAGGAATAAGAGCGCGCTCTATTGCCAGCGTCCCGAAACAAACCTAGTCCGCTCACCTCAACAACCAATACTTGTTTGTGAGTGTGTGTGTTTTCAAACTCCAATCGGAAAGCTAAAGAGCTGTACATATTGTGTTGTGTTCGGACGGTCGGTCTTCACGGGTGACTCATACAACACTATAAAACCTCTACAATCGTTTGTTTTTTTTTTACAACGGGAGTCTGTTTTATTTTGTAGTCCTCCGGTTCAAGGCCGCCAGTTCGGGCATATCCGGTGCTTTCGTTGTCTGTGTCAACAAAATATTTATCCGAATGAATTGATGGTTTGATTGTTATCGGTATATATTTGTATTTTCCCTCACTCCTAGTATTGCGATGGTGACAAATTTTCGAAATTGTGTTGTCACCGGAAATACATGCTTTGTGGTCCCCTGAGTAGAAAAAAAATGGCTTTGCAGCTGTAATGTTTGAACGAAAAGTCTCAAAAACGACAGAAATAGCTTGAAGTTCATACTTGGTATTCAATTTAGGTATTACCACCGCATCTGACATGAAGGAATCCGTTAAAAATCCATCAACCGCAACCGAGTCTTCACTGAATGGTATTTTCAGTATTTCTTTAAATTTGGTATACTATCTAAGCACCTAAATGCCCATAATTTTTATTTGTAAAAGACGGTTCTGAGGAAAAAGTAACATTAAGCTTTACTCTAAAGTACCACTTCAGTACAATGTAGGTTTTACCTCATAGATAATATTAATAATATATTGTGATTGGTTTCGCAGAGCTGGAAAGCATCAGAGATCTTTATCGTGATAACCTGCTTCTTTTTGTGGTCACCGACCGGTTTCGGGCGATCGCCCATCATCAGGATATTTTTGTCAAATTTTTACATAAATATAGAGAGGGTGGAGGCTATGTAACAACCTACCTACTAATCTTGGCCGGTAGAGAAGTGATGATTATATTATGGCCCAGTAGAGCGCTCTAGAAAACACTGAACCCACTACATATAACATTTAAAATTAACGACACAAATTCCGCACAACTATCCAAAATAATTTTTTGGGGAAAAATATATGAAATTACAGTAACTCGCTCTTATTATATGTGAAGTTAGCATGCCAAGTTTAAAGGAAATCAATTTCGAGAAATTACCAAAAACCGGAAAAACTTATTTTGTAAAATTGCACTTCTGGTTAACACCGATTTTCTTCAAATTTGAAATTCAATCAATACTTCCAATGTGTATTAATACAAACAATTTTCTGAGAAATTGTTTCAAATAATGTAAGGTAATTCATGTGTGTACATAATATATGAAGTTTAATTAAAATTATTAATTACAATTTTATCATGATAATTTGCATGGAACGTCTTACTAAATTATTTCGTTTTAGAAGGCTTCAATTAAACAATTTTCTCTCTCATACAGAGTGCGCTACTTTAAATTTCTATCTTTATAAACTAATTTTTAGCTAAACATAATCAGAATTTTCACACAAGGCGTTTGTATTAATTTAATTAATTATTAATGTAACTGAGGACTTCTGCAATATTTGGTTATTTCAACTCTGAGACCTATTCGCGCTCACTAACCTGAAACTTAGTCGCACAAACTACACTGAAACTTTTACGCATCCCAACATATCATGCCCCATCCGAAACATACCAACAGAGCTCCTGGATTCTAACATAAGTAGGGAAGAACGTGGAGTCGCATATG